>JARBWK010000008.1:34279101-34411042 GCA_030556195.1 Anolis apletophallus | reverse complement strand
CCTCTGGGTCTACAAGGACCGATCGGACTACCGTCGGTCGACTAGACTTTTTTTTCTTACGCCACCGACAAGCTGGGCTTGCCGGTGTCGTCTAAAAGACTCTCGAACTGGGTGGCTTCCCCTGGTTGAACTGTGCTATCAGATAGCACGCCAACCGTCCCCCCTAGGGTCAAGCGTCGCTCGACTAGGGCAGTAGCCACGTCGACCGCTTTTCTCCAAGGGATTCCCCTGGACCAAATTTGTAGGGCGACCATCTGGGCCAACCCCCACCTTCACATCACACTACCGGGTAGACACCCTGTTTGGAAGGGAGCGGCTTTTGGTAGGTCGATTCTTAACCCCAAGGGCCCTCGGGGTGGTGCCGAGTAGGCAGCCCTGTCTCTCCCTCTATGCACAGTTCGGTCGGCAGTTACGGTCGGTCGAACTCTTTGCCTTCGGTTGCACTAGCTAACGTTTAAGTGTGTGCCGTGCCCGGGTAGGGGCACAGTCTACCGGTAAAGCGCGCTTTACCCACTACGAGTTCAAGTTGCACCAGTTGTGCACTTATATTCTCAGTTGTGCCTGTTGCACTCACTGTTATGAGGCCTGTGTGCCTGACATGAATGGTGCTTGTTGCACTTATGCTGTGAGGCCTGTGTGCCTGACATGAATGGTGCTTGTTGCACTGTGTTTACAAGTGGGAGCATGCCTTCCACTCATATTTATTTGATTGATATGTTATTTATTCGTGTTGTGGTTGTAATAAACCTGTTCATTTGTTCATATTGGCTGGTTTGTTCCCACCTCCTTTACCTTAGCTCGGTAAATCTTCATAAGTGTGCATTCACAGAGCTCTCGAAGAAGAATGGTAGGTTACATACCTGTGACCATCTTTCTTTGAGTGAAGCTCTGTGAATCCACACGAACCCGCCCGGCCGTCCCCCCCCTCTCAAACCACCCTTCCTAGTTGCTAATGTGGCGTAGGAATGGGGTGGGCGCGCATGGAGCGCCTTTTATGCCCTCCGGGGCTGGGCGGCTACCGCCAAAAAGTTTTCAAACTGGAAAAGCTACCGCTGGCAAAAAAGTTGGATTCACAGAGCTGGTCAAGGTATGTAACCTACCATTATCTGCTTTGACATGGAATATATGGCAGTGTGGACTCAAGATAACCCAGTTCAAAGCAGATATTGTGGATTTTCTGCCTTAATATTCTGGATTATATGGCTGTGTGGAAAGGCCCTGAATGTGCTTCAAACTCAGGTGTGATCATTGAGGGGTTTTTTTTCCCTGTAAGGATATCAACAACCACTTTCTTTTACACATATAATGGACTATAAGAAAGATGGCTTCATTGGCAGAAGTTTCACACCTCATATTGAACCTGGCTAAACCGTGGTTGAATGCTGCATGACTGAAAATAATAGAATATTTCCCTTTATTTCTCATCCTTCTGTGCAACCAGAAGGAACAATAAACCAGCATCTGGTTTAACGTCCCTTACTCTTTCTCTCGGCATTACTTCGCGAACGAAGATTCTTAGGAAGGACTCATCCCATGCTTTTTACAAGCGCGTTGATGACTAAAAAGGCCAATCTGAGATAGGCAAATTCGGTTGCAGAAAGCACAGCAGAAACTCTCCTTGGGTGATGCTATTTTCTCTTTACTTGTTACACATAGCCAGGAGTTTTTATTTCAAATATTTTTCAGTGTATTCCAAACAATCCTGGGTGGGTTTTCAGCTTATCAAGGGCTCTTCCACACAGCTCTATGTCCCAGAATATCAAGGCAGAAAATCCCTCATTATCTGAGTCTGACTAAGCTAACCCAGTTCAACGCAGATATTGTGGGATTTTCTGCCTTGATACTCTGATATTCTACCTTGATATTCTGGGATATAGGGCTGTGTGGAAGGGTCCCAGTTCAAAGCAGATATATTCCATATTTTGTCTGTTCCACCTACAGTTTCCATCCTCATGATGCACTTTCCCCCCGCCCTTAATGAAGGTTTAACCCCATTGTTCGTTCCTTTCGAGCTCCTCCCTCATAAACACATTCTCCCACTACTTATCTCATCCATGGTTTTATCAATTTTATCTTAGTGCATTTGGCCCGCCCACTGTGTTCTATTTCTCTAAAATGTTATTTTGTAACTATTTATTTTATTTTGTTATTTCATGTATTTATTTTGATGGTATTTTCTGCTTCTTTGTATTTTATTTCGCTGTACTGTAATTTTGGGCTTGGCCTCATATTAGCCGTCTCGAGTCCCCTTTGGGTACAAATAAAGATTATTATTATTATATTGTGGGATTTTCTGCCTTGATATTCTGGGATATAGGGCTGTGTGGAAGGGCCCTTAGTAAATAATTAGATTTTGCTTTTATTCATAATTGATTAGACAAACTGATCATAAAGTTGTCTTGAGATAATTTGTGTAGAGGAGATTTGTCTTTGACTTCCTCTGAGTCCCTTCAACACAGTTTAATGAAAATCCCACATTACCCGCTTTGAACTGGAATATATGGCAGCGTGGACTCAGATAACCCAGTTCTAAGGAGATATTGTAGGATTTTCTGCTTTGATATTCTGGGTTATATGGCTGTGTGGAAGGGACTTAAAAATATGACTTGCCCAAGTGTGTTTGCATGGCTAATCTTCAGTCCCAAAAGGTGCTTGGAAAATTTTCTTTTTTGGACTACAACTCCAGCTGCCTTTTTTTGCCAACATTGTTGAATCACACCCAATCACTTTTAAGTTGTGAATTTTAATCTGCATTTCATTAGTGGATTTTAACATGTTTTTAAACTGTGTATCATGTTGTATGTTTTTAATAGAGTTTTATTTCTTGTTTTAGTTATGTATCCTGCCTTGAGCCTCAATACATTATTATTACTATTATTAATATTAAAATTATTATTATTATTATTATGGTCAGTACAAACATAAAGAGAGTACAACATGTCATGCTGCATTGGGATTCTGAGTAATATAAACCAAAAAAGGAGCATTTCATAGCTCTGATCCTAAAAAATTAAAACTAGCTCATTATGTTTGCATATTAACATAATATGGATAATAACCTGGAACATGGAAATGGCTGCTATTTTGGTTATTGTTTAATTTATGGTAGTTGTCTTTATTGTTGGTTGCACTTTACGATACCGAATATTTGCTGCTGCATGTTGTTAACCGCTCCAAGTCCTCATTGGGGAGATAGGGTGGGATATAAATAAAGATTATTATTATTATTATCATCATCATCATCATAAAGTGAATGGAGGAACATAGCCATATATATATGCCTCTCCGTCTGTATTTTATTTTATTGGGAGTAAATCTTACATGGAAAATTGAGCAACTAGAAAAAACCAAAGCCCTCTTCCCAACACCTTTTTCCTAATCATGGCTACATTTTACGCCACCTGAATGACTGCCATTTGCAAAACATTTTAAAAGTTAGAGGTGGATTTTTGCCTTTCTGTCATCCCATCTCTTTTGGCCCCTGATGCATTCAGTGCCCTTTTGCATTGCCAGCCAGTTTCACAATTGCCTTTTCTATGGTTTCAAAATCAAAGGGTATTTCAAAAAAGCCAAACCAGTTGAGGAGTGATTATTTCCTGGCTTTTCTTTGTAGGCCAGTTCAACAAATCAGATGCTTTCATAAAGGCTGGAGCAAAGAGAACTAATCTGTTTCCATGACGGAAAATAACATGTTTTAAGCCATTTTTAGATAGAAAAGCAAAAAAAAACGTGTTGCAACATGAATCCATCTCAGAAAGAGAGAGAGAGAATGGGAAACAGCACAAAGAATGTCAGGGTGTGGTACCACATGCCCACATAGAACAAAAAATGTTCTGTTGGAACACATAACGGAGAAAGAGAACTTCTTTTTCCAACAGATTGAGCAAGCCGTGGAGCAAGTCAATAAAGCCCATGGTTTAGTCTGTTTTTGCCATTTGCTTCTGCTCTGTTAGCTTCATTTATTGTGACAATTGAGCCAACATTCCAAAGTTATGAGCAACAGAAAGGCCGTTTTATGTGGCTATTTATCCACACTAGGCACAGATTTCAGGAAACAAAAGTGAGTTCCTACTCATGGGGGAAAGAGAGACAGAGAGAGAGAAGTGAATATCACGTTATCTTTCTGGACAGCACTGGAATCTAACCAAATCTATTTGGCATGGAATGGGAACGGGAGAGAATGTGATCTGCTCTGCAAAAAGTGAGAGAACAATGCAGGAAAGAAAGCGTTGAATTTCTAAACTGCAGTGTCATCTTGGTATTGCAGGGCTGAAAATTGTGAAACGAGCAGCCATTTGGAAACGTTGGGTGATCATAACAAAGGGGCAACAACTGACACGGGTGATTTCACACTGTCACTGAGGTCATCAACAGGAGATTCACTGTTCGTGACTGGAGATGTCCTAATTGACACCGTGGATATTGCAAAAACCCAGTAGGGTTTTGCAAAATGCATTTATTGCAGAACTCCTTAATTATTATGGCCAATGGCTGCAACAGATTTTGGGACTTGTAAATTTTAAAAACTTGGCCTAACTTTATTTGTTCACTGGATTAAACTGGATTAAGCATCTAGATACTGACAAGATGCTAGCACTGAAGTAGAAATTACTTTTCAAATCTGGTACACTGATCCAGCTATGGACCACCAAGGCTCATAATGTTGATAAGGAAAAATAATGGGATTTCTTTTACACCTCGTTAGATAGTTGGAATGATGGCAACTGCTTTAGCCAGTTGCCTTAAGAATTGTAGTCACTCGGATTCATTACGTCTGCTTGCCATGTTTTTTGCAATGCTACCATCTATCTATGTGGGCTTACTTGGGATTCAGATTTTGTATATCAATCTAGATACACATATATTTTTTTGGTTGAACTCTCAGTATTTTCATAGCAAGTCACCACAGGGACTGGGAAAATCCTAGAAACCATAATCTAAAAAAGATACCTTTCTCAAACTCTGAATCCAAGAGCTTTGTCTACACTAAGCACAAAACTTTTACCCACCATAAATTGACTTCTGGTAGTCTTCACGGAATATAGTTGCTTCCAGTGAATCATAGAGTTGGAAGAGACCTTGTGGGCCATCCAATCCAACCCCCTGCCAAGAAGCAGGACAATCGCGTTCAAAGCACCCTCAAGAGATGGCCACCCAGCCCCACATAGTTAGATGGTAGCATTGCAAAAACATGGCAAGCAGACGTGATGGATGTGAGTGACTACAATTCTTAAGGCAACTGGATATTAAATAAAGCAGTTTAAAAGCTTCCATAGAAGGAGCCTCCACCATACTTTTTTCTTTGCTTTATAAGAAATAGAGAGTTCCACTGCTGAACAGTTCTCACAGTTAGGAAGTTCTTCTTTATGTCAGGTGGAATCTCCTTTCCTGTAGTTTGAATATCCTGTTGTTGTTGTGTTTGTTTTTATTTTTTTTAAACTATATTCTGACTTTGTCATAAGATACTGTATAGCAGCGGTTCTCAACCTGTTGGTCCCCAGATGTTTTGGCCTTCAATTCCCAGAAATCCTAACCACTGGTAAACTGGCTGGGATTTCTGGGAGTTGTCGGCCAAAACACCTGGGGACCCACAGGTTGAGAACCACTGCTCTAGAGTTTGTTTAAAACTCTGAAGTATCCCAGGGCATCAGGGAAATCCGTTCAGCTGGATTGGGTCTGATCAGCTCAAGCCATTGTCCAAATACCCACCACTTCCATTACCCTTTCCCTTCACTAATCAGAGGTGGGGAAGGGATTGTGCCCGTTGCCACTTCTAACTGACCACAGAGCCCACTCTAAATGCCTTGCTGTGGCCTGTGACATCTGAAAGGATCAGATTGACTCCATCTTTCTTGCTAATCACACAGTTGCCTTGTTCTGACATCAGTAGAGGGACCTGTGATAGCCAGACACTTGGACAGAGCTCTGTTTCCAGCTAGGAGCAGCAGCAGTGGCAAATTATTGATTGTATGTTTCTGTACAGCAGGGGATTGGACTGGATAACCCCTGGGTCTCTTCCAAATTTTTGATTATGTTATTCTAAGACAGTGACAAACAAAGGGGCCAACGTGGCCTTGTGCTGTCTGGACAATAGCAACAGATACAGCGCGTATGTGTTGGATCCAGGGAGACACCAGGCAGGCTATCCTGTCCAGTGTAGATCAGCCATAAAATGTTCACATTTTGCACAACTTGGTATGTCTTCTTCCATATCACTTCATGTGCAATGATGGTCTTTGGAGAAGGACCATTGATTAGTAGGAGACTTAGGCCCCTTCTACACTGTCCTATATCTCAGGATCTGATCCCAGATTATTTAATTATTTATCTAAAACTTTTGTACCCTGATCTTCTCATCTCCGAATAGGGACTCAGACCGGCCTTACAGCAAAAATTCAATGCAACTGATACACATTCAAACAACATACCACAATAAAAAGTTAAAATACATAGAGATAAAATACATATAGATAAAATACATTAAAGCCAATCGCCAAATAAAATCAATTTCAACTCATGTGCTCTAAACTGGATTAAAGAAAGCCCTTTCTATACTGCCATATAAAATCCAGGTTATCTGCTTTGAACTGGATTATAGGACAGTGCAGACTCATGTAATCTAGTTCAAAGCAGATAATAGAATTATCTGATTTAATAATCTGGATTATATGGCAGTGTAGAAGGGGCCTGAGTCTCCACTGCCAGATAATCTGGGATAAGAAGATAATTTGGGATCGGATCCTGGAATATAGGGGCAGTGTGGAAGGGTCTTGAATGCTTTATATGCAGAAAATTCCCAGTCTAATCCATGACATATCCAATTCAATGGTCATCTAAGAAGTTGGAAAAATGTTTCCTGCAGAGCCTCTTCCAATCACAGCAGGCAATACTGGGGCAGAAAGTCTATTTTTGTATAAGGCAGGTTCCTACGTATGATGGCAAGCATTTTAAGTACAGGAAAAGAGGAAAAGTAATAGGGTCTGTGGTCACAGTAGCAACACATATCTTGGATCTTGAAAGAGGGAGATAGAAGAGGAGGCCACGGGAGAAACAATGGAAAAAAATCTAGAAAAAACTCTAGGAGAAAATATTCATTCATTGTTTCAAAGATGATCCAGCTCTAACTGTAGCTTGCATATGATTTTAATTAAAATCTCAATATATTCCCACAAAAACATACTGAATAGATTTTCAGCAACAAAAAAGAAGAGTTCAAGTTTCAAACCATCAAAACCAAACTAGTTTGTGGTTGTCAGTATTCTGTCAAAAGTTTCCAAAACCAGTAGTTCCAGCATGCTGGAATGAGCTAGACAACTTCTTTAAGATCGGAACATGGAGGGGGGGGGGGGAGAGTGTAAAAGTGAAAAAGAGAAATAACAAAGAATGCAAAGGTGGCCATATTTTACAAGTTTGCTGATAACAGTCAGATATTATCTTCTGTTTCCTTTAAGATAGAGACATCTTTTAATCTGATCAGTCCTCATGAATAATTTCAGGCACATGAGATGTCCAATCGGGTGAACAGCAAGACCAGAAAATAGTAGAACTCTTCAACTGTCCTGATTTGGCAGACAGTCCTGATTGTCCCCTCTGTTGTAAGGCTTTTTCAGTCACTTTTTAAATGTCCTGGTTTCTCTCTCTACCTTCTACTATTCCCCCTTCCTCCTCCAAATAGTTCAATTGATTTCAAAGTGCAAAACTAGTTTGCCCTCAACTTAGGAGAGAAGAGTGGAGAGAAAGGGCCAAAATCTTCCTAGTAGGATCAGGCTCAAGCAAACTGCTGCATCTTTTCTTAATTTGTGTCTTTTTTCTCATTGATAACATTTACCATCTTGACCTGAGTCTGATGTAGCTTAGCAACTGGTGGCCTGGTTTTCCTCTGCAACATGTTTGAGGAAATGCTTATATAGGCATGAGCTAAACATGTTCACTGTTACCACCATGAACATTTGGGAAGCTAAGTAGAATCAGATCTAGTTAGCACTTGGATCCAAAAGCAACTGAAAACAAGGAATCTACAGAAACTTCTCAGAAAATATATTTTGTGAAATCTTGGTAAGGTGCTACCAGGTATTGTTGACAGCATAGCACAAGACATATGGATCAATTATGTGATGCAGTATAGAGCAGCTTTCTAGTACCACTGTTCTGCCTTTTGTAATAAAATCATGCTAAGAAAAAAAATCACAACTATCGCTGAAATGTATATTTATAGCTATCCAAAGTATTTGTATCTGAATCTTTTGTTTATCCTCAGCTCTCCTCTTTAAAACTACAGCTATTCCCTAAACCACTAGACAATAATGTGTGTTCAAATAGCTTGTCATATTGTTTTATAATGTCCCTTCCATACAGCTGAATAAAATCCCCACATTATCTGCTTTCAACTAGAATATATGGCAGTGTGGACTCAGATAACCCAGTTCAAAGCAGATATTGTGGGATTTTCTGCCTTGATATTCTGGGTTATATGATTGTGTTGAAGGGTCCTTAGACAAGGGACTCTGAGATTATTTTGCCAGTTACTTCCTCTGTGGTATAGTCTAAGGTACCGGCTTAACTTCAAAGATCAGATGGAACCGAAGACAAGCATCTAGAATTATAGAACTGGAGATCAGTCTTTCCACCCAGGGATCCACTTCTGTTTCTGATCTGAGTTACCTTCATTTCAGCAGAATAATTTAGGGCTGGGAATGCTCATTTTGTTGTGCCTGCTTTGTCAAGAAATACTGAAAACAAGCATCTAAAATTATAGAATACTGAGAGTGAAACATTCCTACCAATCTGGTCCTGATTTACTTTTTGCCCATCCTTGGTTAAGGAAACCAAAACAAAACCACTCACCTCCAGAACATCATAGTTACAGCTTGAATGGTATTCGACATCAAATTCCAGAATGGTGAGTTGAATACTACTGCCTGGAATTGTGTGAATATACCATTGGCATTCCCGATTGTGTGGGTACTTGTTTGGATATCCAAGACTGTGGAAAGAGCCAGAGGTCCCATAGAGATCTCCACCACAACCTGGGAAAGGTAGACAACATAGTTCAGGGTTATAGCAAAATAAACATGGAAAAGCAAAGACTGACAATGACAGTACACTTGGTGCAATGAGAGTTCAAGGTGATTCATACTGCAATGGGACAAAATTGTGCTGGGATTCTGGGAAAGCAAGGAAATCAAGACAGTCAGGTTTTGTTTTTACAACCCCACTGAGAATGTCCTACTGAGTCCCCCTTGGGGGGGAAGACCGGGATAAGTGCATGAAATAAATAAATACTGCATGTGCCATTGCCTACTGGAGGTCTGGCAGCACTGAAAATAAAAGAGCCATGCTCTTAAAATTTTGGGCAACAGGTATCCGTATACAAACCTCCTTCTGAACTACAGTTTTATTTTTAACATCTATACCTTCTCAGGACTGGCAGCGGAATATATTAGTTCAATTAAAAATGCAATAAGTTACACTCTGCACTGCCAAATAGTTTCTTGGTTTATTTTTGCATGATCATCATCATAGACTGTAACTAGCTTTCTCATAATGCGTTGTTTCTCAACCTTCCTAATGCCACAACCTCTTAATACAGTCCCTCATGTTGTGGTGATTCCCAACCATAAAATTATTTTCGTTGCTACTTCATAACTGTAATTTTGTTATTGTTATGAATCGTAATGTAAATATCTAATATGCAGGATGTATTCTCATTAACTGGACCAGTTTTATCACAAGTACCCAATACACCCATATTTGAATACTGTATTCAAATTTGGGGGGGGGGGGGTTGACTTTGCCATTTGGGAGTTGTAGTTGCTGGGATTTATAGTTCATCTACAATCACAGAGTATTCTGAACTCCACCAATGATAGCTTGAACCAAACTTGGCATATGTTGGTCCCATGACCAACATAAAATACTTGAAGGGTTTGTTGGGCATTGACCTTGAGTTTTGGAATTGTAGTTCACCTACATCCCAGAGATCACTGTGACTCAAACAAGGATGGATCTGGATCAAACTTGGCATGAATACTCAATATGCCCAAACGTGAACACTGGTTTGGGGAAAATAGACTTGACATTTGGGAATTGTAGTTCCTGAGATTTATAGTTCACCTAAAACCAAAGAGAAATCTGAACCCCACCAACGATAGAATTATGCCAAACTTCCCACACAACTCCCATGACCAACAGAAAATGCTGTGTTTTCTGATGGTATTTGGCAACCCCTCTGACACCCCCTCATGACCCTCTTCCAGGGGTCTTGACCCCCAGGTTGAGAAACACTGTCATAATGGGTAAACATCTTAATAATGTTCTTGATCTCATGTTGGGAAAACATGCTCAATTCAGTCTTCAACTGCCTTTCTGAAATTATATATAAAGACTACTTGAAATCTACAGCCACTGAGACATGTGGCCCATCCTGATTCATTAAGCAGACATGCAAAAGTGACTAAGGGCAAGAAAGCTTGGGGTGTTCCTGACCGGATGTGGCTCCACTCAGTTCTTGGCAGGAAGGAGAGGCAGCTGTTAATTCTTGTGAGCAGCTGGTGTCAAGTTCTCTTTTTCAAATATTGTTACTTCCACATTTCCTATTCCTAATTTTGTATGGTTTTAGTACAGTTTTGCAAGTCTAGTCAATGCTATTGCAATGCAAGTAACATATTTTATCAAATCTTTCCCATTGTGCCCTGTGTGTGTTTCAATATGGTTCAATTCCATTTTACTATTTACTTTTTGTATGTTTTAACTGTGTTGATGTTCTAGACTGTAAGCTGTCTTGAGTGTTTGGGCCTCCAACTCCCAGAAGTCCTAGCCAGCTGTTCCAATGATCAGGAATTCTGGGATGAGAAGTTAAAATTTAAATCTCATCAACAAACTTATGGTCAGTGGAAAAATATACTTGCATTTACATAGGCAATGCAGCACTTGCCAAGTAGCACTTGAAAAGACTTGCTAGATCACTCTGTGTTCCTTTTCCCGTGACCCATCCCCAAATCATGTTTCTCCCACATTCAGCTATTTCTGCTTCATTTGGACTTCATCATTTTCCTAGGGCATGACCCCTTATGTTTATGCGCTACAGGATCAAGTGAACCTTAGAAAATAGTTCAGTGCCTAAACCTTTCTGACAGCTGCAAGCGGGGAGAAAGAAAAAATACATATAATAACACTGTTTTCAAGATTCTGCAACTATATTTTAAAAATACCTGTAGATATTATTCATAACAAGGTGACGTGTCTAAAAAAATGTCTTAGAGTCTGAAAGATTGAGCAAATATCTTCGGCTAATATCTTTCTGCTCATGCAGCACTTGGCAACCTACACTAGCATAACTCTCAGATACATCATATTTCTTTTGGGACACTTTGGAGGCAAGTATCCTGTACCTCTCGGTGCAACTCCCCTCAGCCCAAGACTGCAACAGCAAAGCTCACAGGTAGGTCTCCATCTACTCAGTTGGCAATCAGCTGGGGATTCATTCAAGCATGTTCAAGCTGCCCTCACATAGGGAGCAAGGAATGCCTAATAGGCTTGTTTGATTTAAAAAAATGGATCAAAACCCACTTCGGATGTAGGGGGCACTGGTGGTTCGATTTGGAACTAAATTCCGATTTGGGGGATCGAATTTTCCAAAATTTCCAAAACTTCAGAATACTTTGTTAATGACAGACACGCATGCGCAGTAGGAAAAAAATGCAGAGAAGGCGATACACTCGCTGGAGGGCCTGTCTCCTCCTCCGCATTAACGGCCAAGGCAGGCCTGAAGTGGAAGAGCCCCTCGGTCAGGCTGTAGACCCTCCGGAGCTGCTTGGCTCCCGCTGCTGAGCTTCAGCCTGATGAGGGGCTCTTCCATTCCAGGCTTGCTTTGGCTGTCAATGAAAACCCACAAAATGGGCCCACACGAGGACAGGCTTAGCCTTTTGTGATCCACCTTAAATTCAGACCCATTCAACCCCCCAAGGTGTTTTCCCCATTGGGTTTTCTGGAGACATTTCCAGCCCTGAAATTATACATGGAGGAGTAACCAAAAGGCAGTCTAATTCTTTAACAAGGTTGGAGACAAACTTGACTGAAAAGGCAGAGAGAGGACAAAGAAAATGATCAAGGGTCTGAAGAACAAGCCATATGAGGAGCGGCTTAAAGAGCTGGCATGCTTAGCCTGAAGAAAAGAAGGTTGAGAGGAGACATTATGAGGGTCATGTATAAATATGTGAGGGGAAGTCATAGGGAGAGATGTTCAGCAGTGGAACTCTCTGCCCCAGAGTGTGGTGGAGGCTCCTTCTTTGGAGGCTTTTAAACAGAGGCTGGATGGCTATCTGCCGGGTGTGCTTTGAATGTGATTTTCATGCATCTTGGTAGGGGGTTGGACTGGATGGCCCACGAGGTCCCTTCCAACTCTATGATTCTATTCTACTTTCATAGAGGTACTGCATCCCTAACCTGTATGGGAATGGAGGGCCTACAATATAGCCTAAATTTATTACTTTCTTCCCTGTTACTAAACCTTTTGAGTGAAAGGAAATGGTTCCTTATCAAGAGGAAACACTATCAATATAATCGGCATGCTTATGAAGATAAAAGACTGTTTATTAGTTTTGCTTTCTCATAATATTACAAAAGCATTTATGCCATTCATTTCACTATTAATATAGTTATATTAACAAAAAGTGCATAAAACAACAACAAGCGGTACAATTTCAGGGCCAGGTCAAAGGCCAAGTGGGCATAATATACAAGCATATTTTGTTCAAGTGGAAATACCACCCAAAAAGACTTGTGACACTATGACTGATTTTTCTTTCTTTACTGCAACAGACTAACAGCTGTACTTCACTGGAATTTTTCTAAATACAGCTATGCAAAACCTCCTTCATAAACTTGCCTGGCATGCACTGCTCAGCAGAATTAAGATGGACACAGCAAGAAAAATGAAATGGCTGAACCTTAGATACAGATGCAGTGTTCCCAACAAACCAAGCTCTTTTGTGGTTTAATTCGTTGGAGGAAATGTACGGTGCACTCGCAGGAAAATGCTACATATCTGGGGCTGAAAGAACTGGGAATGGTTCAACTTAAACAGGCATTTATGACTCAACTTTTCCTACTTACTCCTTCCTGTTTGCCACAAAGACATGACTGGCTGAAATTCAGCATGGGTTAGACCAGTGGAAAACTCATGATGTTTAAAAGTTAGCCGCAGCCTTTCTCATCCAGCCACTCCTATGCTGAATAATCAAGTTCAGATTTAGATTATTCTTTCTGGATGTTTCGTGTATCAATTACAGCTTTCCCCTGTGACTTATCAATACTACGTACTACTTGGATTAAAGTTTTCCCTATATATGACAAATCAGGCTTCCCGTACTGATTTGAAAGTTTGGACCAAGGCACTGTCAAAAAGTGAAAATGTTTCTAAAGCAGAAACCAATCTCTTAGCTTGTCAATGCAAGACCAAACACTAGATGGTGTCGTATTGAGTGAAAGAGTATAGAAGCAAGTTGATTTAGAAGGAAGGAAACAGGCAGCACATGGTCAAAGAGACCAGAAGTTGAAAGTGTGGCACATCTGTATAATTCAGATCTATCTAACATGTGAGTTATAGAAAAGTGAGAATTTAAAAAGCAAAGGCTAAATTTAACTGATTTCTGGAATGTTAAATTGCCTCTATGTCTGTCTGTATATGTTTTATGTTAATGGCATTGAATGTTTGCCTGTATATGTGCATTGTGATCTGCCCTGAGTCCTCTCCAGGGTGAGAAGGGCAGAACATAAATGACCTAAATAAATATAAATGATGTAAATAAGGAAGTCTTTATCCTATAAATCTGCAGTTCTTCAGATTGTTGTTGGAATTGCACAGTGGCTTGTCAGACAAGCTTGAAGTACTGAAGCCTATGTTTTTTGAACTTTGTCACTATGCTCTGAGGTGCCTTCCAGTTGGGGGAGAACGTACTCCTTCTCTAGTGCTGTTAACAGTGGATGTGTATTAGAAGATGAAAACAAGAACATTAAAGCTGGTCTTCAAGCTGCCCTACAGGTAAGGTATATGAGAAAAGCAGGAGATTAGATATAAGATAAGTATGCAGCCCCTTGTTTTCTGTAGAATACATAGAAAACATAAGCCTTGCCAGATACAGAAAAAGAGTAGAATGTACACATCAACTAGTTACAAGCATTATCTTTCTGCAGTGTTCTAGCCTTCTTTGATTGTGTAGAGCAGGGGTGGGCAATTACCGGCCCTCCAGGTGTTTTGGACTTCAACTCCCAGAAATCCTAGCCAGTTTACCAGCTGTTAGGATTTCTGGGAGTTGAAGTCCAAAACACATGGAGGGCCGGTAATTGCCCACCCCTGGTGTAGAGGCTATGTCCAGTTCTGGGCACTGCAATTGAAGAGAGATGGTGACAACCTGGAATGTGTCCAGAGGAGAGCGACTAAAATGATCAAGGGTCTGGAGGACAAGCCCTATGAGGAGCACATTAAAGAGCTGGACATGTTTAGCCTGCAGAAGAGAAGACTGAGAGGAGACATGATAGCCATGAATAAATATGTAAGGGAAAGTCTTAGGGTGGAGGGAAAAAGCTTGTTTTCTGTTGCCTTGGAGACTAGGATGCAGAACAATGGCTTCAAACTACAGGAAAGGAGATTCCACCTGAACATTAGGAAGAACTTTCTGACTGTGAGAGCTCTTCAGCAGTGGAACTCTGTGTCCCAGGAGTGTGGTGGAGGCTCCTTCTTTGGAGGCTTTTAAACAGAGCCTGGATGACCATCTGTTGGGGATGCTTTGAATGCGATTTTCCTGCTTCTTGGCAGGAGTTGAACTGGATGGCCCACAAGGTCTCTTCCAACTCTTTGATTCTATGAGCCTATACCAGTAGGGTTCAATGACAGCTGGTGACAGCAGGTCAGTATAGCCGAAAAATAAAAAAGCTGATGTGTGTTGCAATCTGAATGTTAAAGAGGCTATTGAAAGTTCTGAAGTGTATCTCCTAAAACGTTCCTTTAAATATTATTTTAAAAACCCTGGATTGGATTTATTACCCCACTGAAATGGAATTTCCTACTGTTGCAGACATGGGACCTATAAGCTTCTGGTGATTTGCCTGGCACGTTCTTATTTCTGCTGTTGACACATTTGAAATGTTTGAATCAATATGGTTTAAAAAGGAAATATTTCTCCTGGTTACTCTTGCAAAACAAACAAACCAACAAACAAACAAAACCCCCACACACTTTAAAATGCTGGTTGAGGATCACATGCTTTCAGACTGAGTAGACTCACGCTGACCATCTCACAGGACTTTTCTGGGCATTATTTCTTCAGAAGGGGGTTGACATTCCTTCCTCTGAGGCTGAGAGTGTGTGAGTGACCCAAGGCCAACCAGAGGGTTCCTATGGCTTAGCAAGGAATCTGAACTGGCACCCTAGGACTTGAAGCAATGGGTTCAAATTACAGGAAAGGAGATGCCACCTGAACATTAGGAAGATCTTCCTAATCATGAGAGCTATTCAACAGTGGAATTCTTTGTCTCAGAGTGTGATGGAAGCTCTTTCTTTGGAGGCTTTTAAACAGAGGCTGAGTGGCCATCTGTTGAGGATGCTTTGATCTTGCCTTTCCTGCATGAAGGGTGTCTGGATGGCCTGTGAGGTCTCTTCCAACTCTATGATTCTATCCCAGAATCCTAATCCAGCACTCAAAACCAATATCATGCTGTTTCCACTCTAAACAAAATCAAAATAAACACTGCCCTCAAGAGTCAGAGTCACTAATAGGAAGGATGATCCCGATCACAGTTCATGTGAGTCACACGTGCCAGTTTCCTCTCACATGGGTGCCCATAGCCCTTCCTGCTGCCATTCAAGCACCCAGATATCAAAGAGAGGAAACTGTAGCCAGATGGTAACCTAATCATATTAGAACATGGTCATAGAATTTCCCTTTGGGGAGGAAACGGTAAAACAAAAATACTCAACAAGAAAGATAAAAGCATTTTTTCTATTTTTCTACAAAATCAAGGGTCTGAAATAATAACTGAGAGGAGTACGTCCCAGGTTTCTGCAGAAATCCAAACAATGCCTTGCTGAATAAGAAAATCCAAACATTTACTGAAAGCGGTTCCCAACAAAAGATCAGTGTACGTTGAGAGGGAACGCCAGCAGGCGGGCACTGTCACTTTAAAATTGGGTTTGGGGTTGTTTTTTTTTAACAACAATTTGAGAAAGAAAGAGAACATGTTTTTGCAGTCATTAAAATAACAGAAGGGGATTTCCTATTTACTGAAACAAAAAAGGGACTGACCTTAAAAGGGGGGCTACTAACAGAGACACAAAACAATAACAAAAAGTAGTAAAGTATACCTAGATCTCCCAGTGAATTTAAGTACATTCCTGGAGCTTGTATTGCACAGAAAAACATGTTACAAGAGGGTCAAAGGCACATTTAAGTCTGAGTGTGGTTGAATGTACAGCAATTTTAAGACAGGGCTCTAGAGAATAAGTTGCGCTTATACCAGTTCAGTCACCACCCCTTGTAGTAATTTTTGGACACATCAACCATATATTTCAAAAACCACAAGTAAAAATGTGGGAGACAGAACCAGTGTCTTTTTATGGTTTCCAAAGGTCTCGAAGTTCCCTTGGAAAGTGTGTAGAATGACTATCTACCCAAGTCATAGTTGCTTGGAAACTGCAAAACAAATAGACCAAGAAAGACATGAATTAGTGGTGACCACATCTTCTGTAGACTAAGATCTTTATAACAGCAGATGGTGCAAAACAGTGATTTAGAAACTCCCAGTAACTGACTGCTGAGCTAATATCCAGCTGACTACACTTGAACACATAAAAAGGAATAATTATCAGCAGTGAATAAGATGTCTGAGTTCTACAGACTATCAGAATGTCTAACTCTGCAAGGAAATAACCCCTACTTATTCACCCACATGACATCCCAACTTCTCCTGCTACAAAGCAACACTCTCTGAGTTAATGCTTGAAATGGTGTGAGTGACAAGCCCTGAACGACACATGATGCTAAATGGGTGAATATATTTACTGTGTTTGTATTTTTTTCACAATAGCAACCAAGGACAATCCCTGCTTCTTTTTGTTAGCCCTTAAACTCCACAAGAAAACTCCAAAGCTGCCAGATCCCAGGTGATCAATCGCCCTAGTTGCTGTAAAACCACTAAAAATGTGATTGCTTAGATTACACAGATGTCACAACAGATCACCCTCACCCCCCCCTTAAATACTCAATTTGTAGTCATCATAGAAACTGAGAATGATATAATATCACTTTTGGGTTGTCCAGAATTTACTGGTGAATCCTATGAAAGATTTGGGGGGGGGCCGCAGAGCTGCTGAACTTGTGGACCGAAAGGTCGACAGTTCAAATCTGGGGAACGGGGTGAACTCCCACTGTTAGGCCCAGCTTTTGCCAACCTAGCAGTTCAATAGCATGCAAATGTGAGTAGATCAATAGCTATTGCTTCTATAGGAAGGTAACAGTGCTCGGTGCAGTCATGCTGGCCACATAATATTGTAGGCATCTATGGACAACGCCAGCTCTTCGGCTTAGAAATGGAGATGAGCATCACCCCCCAGAGTTGGACTCGACTAGACTTAATGTCAAGGGGAAAGAAAGAAGATGTGCCAGGGCAAAAAAATCATCTCTGTCAACAGCATAACTGTAGACTATGTAAAACCGTCAGGGACTTTAGGCAAACCTTTACTAAAATTATCATTTTATAGTCCAAAAAAGAGATTCTCCAAAGTCTCCAAACCATGGCTTTAGACCTAGTAGTTTTATAATGCACCACAAAATCAGCTATGAATTCATTGAAAACACAACTAGCACATTTTTGCAGCATACCATTAAACACAGGGCAAGATAGGGGATAAAGAACCGTTATCCTGGAATTAATTAAAATGAGAGAGGGAGGGAGAGAAGAAGGGAGATTTGTTACAGCTGTTTGGAAACGGCAGGGAAATGTGGAGTGAGCAAAGGCAAAGCAATCTTTGAGCTTGAATTTTTTTTTTTAGAAAGGACAGGACATCTAAATAATAGAGGCATTTTCAACAACTAGGCAGGAGTTTAGAAATTATTAAGCAGTACAGGAAAGAAAAGATAAGCCAAGGGTTGCAGGCTTTCTGAAGAGGATGAGGTCATCTGTCTACAGAGAAAAAGGCCTCTCCTCCCTCTCCTCCCCCAACCCCTTACTTCCTTTGTGTGGCCCTGCGATGACATCACCTCCCAGTACTGAGGTCTCAATCCTGTTGTTTCAGTAACACTTGCCCTGCTGTGTGCTTCAGATGAAGAGCAGAGCTGTGTTTCATATAAGCCATTATTTTCTCAGTTATGTTGCCAGGGCCCCAGGGCCCTCTCTCCTTCCCCTCACACAGTTTGGACCCCGAAGTCCTCGAACAGCAATGTATGCAAACTTTTGAGATGCCAAATTGCAGACTGCAAATCCGTGGGGAAGAGAAATCCTACTTTGAATTTTGTATGGGAATCCACATTAGGACCTTCTGCCTACAGCTGATTTCAGCTGCTTCTCAGTGTTGTCAAAATAGAATAGTGTGAACCGATTAAACAGACAAGGCAATTGTGGCTGTTTATTATTTTTTCCCAGCTCCTTTCTTCTAAAAGGCGCACGGCAATGCTACAGGTCTCAGTCTCTCTGCAGGGTTACGCAGTTGGTGCTGTTAAATAGGTAAAGCAACCAAGTTGCCTTTGCAGCCATGTTTCATAAAGATGCGAAAAGAGGCAAACGTTAAATTTATCTGAATAGAATTAATCTTCAAGAAGGGAATATCTGTCACAAATGTTTCCCAGAGGAAAGCAATATTATTTTGAAGTCTCACTTGAAGACCATTCAATACATGTGTTTGTGAAGAGGGAGAGTATTTATTTATGTTATTTATTTATTTATTTGTGGTATTTGTATACCACCCTTCTCAACCCCGAAGGGGACTCGGGGCAGATCACAGTGTTGGCAACATTTCAATGTCATCGATAAAAAAACAGAATAAAATATCTAAATTGACTCCCCCCTGATAAAACATTAAATATTATTAAACACATCACATAAAATAATATCACATATCACACAGAGACATAGCCGTTGTCTATAAAGAGTCCTGGGTCATTTCAACTTTCATTTTAACTATAAATATTCCTATGATGGGCCCAAACACTTGGTTCCACAGTCGGGTCTTTAGCTGTCTTCTAAAGGTCAGGAGGGAGAGGGCCAACCTGATCTCACTCGGGAGGGAGTTCCACAGCTATGGGGCCACCTCCAAGAAGGCGCTGTCCCTCATCCTCACCAGCTGCACCTGTGAGGTCAGTGGGGCCGAGAACAGGACCTCCCCAGAAGGTCTTAATATATGAACATGTCCATAGAGGGAGATATGTTCAGACAGGTAAATTGGGACTGGAGCCATTTAAGGCTTTATAGGCTAACGCCAGCATTTTGAATTGTGCTTGGTAGCTAATAGACAGCCAGTGGAGTTGCCACAACAGAGGGGTTGTATGCTCCCTGTGCAATATCCCAGTTAATAACATGGCTGCAGTGCGTTGGACTATTTGCAGCTTCTGAACTGTCTTCGAAGCCAACCCCAAGTAAAGTGTGTTGCAGTAGTCTAAACGGGATGTAACAAGAGCGTGGACTACCATAGCCAAGTCAGACTTCCCAAGATACAGGTGCAGTTGGCACACAAGTCTTAGTTGTGTGAATGCCCCCCTGGGCACCACCAATACGTGGAGTTCTAGGCTCAGCGATGATTCCAGCCTCCTTAGTAGCTGGTGAAAAGGAGTAGTAGAGTTGGATGTCATCTGCGTACAGATAACACCAAACCACAAAAACTCTAGATCTAGATGATCTCACACAACGGTTTCATGCAGATGTTAAACAACATGGGGGACAGTACTGAACTCTGTGGGACTCCACTGGAAAATGGCTATGAAGCCGAGCAGCTGTACCCCAACAACACCTTCTGGGTAATGATCCTCAAGGAAGGACTGGAATCACTGCAGCACAGTACCAAGACCCATTCTCGTAAGGCATCCCAGAAGGATACCATGGTCTACGCCAGTGTTTCTCAACCAGTGTGCCTTGGCACACTAGTGTGCCGTGAGCGATCATCAGGTGTGCCGCGAGAAAAGCTCTCTGCCCCCCTTCCTTCCCCCCTCCTCCTGCCGAACTCCTGCTGCTTGGGAGAGGAGGAGGAAGGGCTGAGTGGCGGCGAAGAAAAAGAAGAAGGGGCCGGGGAGCCGCCTCCTTCAGCCGTTTCCCCAGCCAGCCTCCAATCCGCCATGACTCCCGCCACGACTCTCACCCCTCGCTCGCTGAATCTGCGTGGAGGAGGAGCCCCGTCTACTGAAGCCCGTCCACCGCTCATGCTTCTCCTCTTTGGGAGAACTGAAGCCGGGGGGAGGGGGCGGGGCGTGGCATGGCCTTGCTCCGCCCCCTCCCCCGGCTTCAGTGCTCCCACAGCTTTGCCAGCCTTGAGGGGGCAGTGCCAAGCCAGCATTGTGCTGGCTCTGCCACCGCTGGCTTGGCACTGCCCCCTCAAGGCTGACAAAGCTGTGGGAGAACTGAAGCCGTGGGAGGGGGTGGGGCATGGCGTGGCCTGGCTCCTCCCCCTCCCCCGGCTTCAGCACTCCCAGCAGCTGCTCCCAGCAGGTCACCATCCCCCAGCCGTTCTTTACTGTGTTAGAGTGTCATTTTGGTTGGTGGTGTGCCCCCGGATTTTTTAAATGTTAAAAGTGTGCCGCGGCTCAAAAAAGGTTGGGAAACACTGGTCTACGCTATTGAAGGCTGCTAAAAGGTCCAGGAGAACCAACAGAGACACATTCCCCCTGTCAAGCTCTCTGCAGAGATCATCCACTAAGGAGACCAAGGCTATTTCAGTTCCATGAAGCCAGACTGTGCCGAATCTAGGTGATCTGTATCTTCCAAGAACCCCTGGAGCTGTGAAGCAACACATAGCAATTGCACAAGCCACTGAAAAAAGGACTACACTGCCAGCAGGAAGCTCATTCCTCAACCCTGATCTTTGTCAAAATGTTCTCCATTCAACTGCCTGCAAATGGCTAGCAAAACAGAGAAGAATTTCAGTTTACTACTGCTGTAGAGTCTTTCCAGATCATCTGGCAATCCCAACAGAAATGAGAAAGGAATGCTAGAGGTATCAATACAGTGATTCCTTGGTATCCACTAAAGGATGGTTCCAGGACTTTCCATGGATATCAAAATCCATGGATGCTGAAGTTCCATTATACACAGGGGTGTGATAAAATAACATCCTTTATATAAAATGGCAAAATTAAGCATTCTTTTCATTGGAGGGGGATGAGTATTTTCAAGCCATGGATGGTTGAATCCATGGATCCGTAATCTGTGGATATTGAGACCAATTTTACCTCTTAAACATATTCTCATTTTATTCTTTTAAATGCTTGCCTTCCAGTGCCATTCCAGGAAATTACATCTGTTATAACAAATATTTCTAACATTCTGTGACTGCATGAATGAGTAGTCTTGCATAACAAGGAAATAGGAGGGGAAATCCAGGTGACTTACCATTTATCTGCCATAGCATCTGAAATCCAGTAGATTCTTGGATTCTATCAGAGAAAAACAACACATGGAGACTGGAACTAGTGGTGCCACCAGATGGGGGGTTACTGTTGCCACAGAAAGTTCCTATTAAGTTGGACTGGGTGTTAGGACCATCATAAAGCTGAAATCAAACAAAAGCAAATGTAATGGAGAGGGAGCATTCATCTAGTGCTGTTTTCTTTTTTTCTTTTCTTTTTCCAATGATGATGATGATTATTATTTCCAAAGTGTACTCATTATAACGTAGTTATTGATATACAAAGGCACCAATCAACAGTTGTAATTTTATACTTTCCAATAACAGTGTCATGATCTCTAGCTCCTGCCATACAACTGACACAAACCACATGGCCATGGGACATTGGGACAAAAGGAAATGCAGGACAAATGGACCAGCCGTAAAACTCAATTGCCCAAAGTTGAGGGGAGAGCCAGGCTTTGATATGGGAAGTGTGACGATCTCGGTCACCAAAATTGACTAATTGACACTCCCGGTAGTCTGCCACCAACCTAATGGGTCATTAGGATTTGCTCTTAATTAACACTCTAAATAAATGAAGTGTCTGTAGCGTATGGCCTTTAAAACAACCCACCACCAAGAATGTAAACTGAGGAGACTGAAAGATGACTGAGGCTTCTTTTAAAGTTAATAACAAACGTATTTATTAACTACAACGAGGCTATTAAATAGGCACAGATCGTATTGGTTCTACTGAGAGGCATCTGGCGTACGGTTACAGCAATGATAAACTAAGAACAGCGTGATGGTTACAAGATTATACTGTATGGGCTAGAGCGTAGAGGTTACTTAATTAAAAGGCTATTATTACTTCTTCAGATGGTACGTTCAGTTCCACAGACAGTACTAGGACTTGTCTCCCAACTCCCAACTAATAGTTTCACTAGATGGTAGTTGTACTAAACTTCTGGAACATCTAATCACTTGGATCGTTCCCTGAGTCTGGTTACTCCTGGGTTACTCGTAACCCACACAGTCTAAGAGTCCACTACCTGTCACTCTATCTCCAGAGATGACCAGGTATACCCAACTGCCTATCACAAGAACAGTCCAAATTGGCACTCTTCCACAAGCATTCCCACTAGAATGACTACTGGCCCTAAGGGCGGTCAGAACTGAGTCGTGACTCCCACTAGTCCAGCCTATTCCTACGTGGTGAATTGCTTAGGACAGACTGTCAGTCTCTGTTGCCAAGACTCTGGTGATACTCCCCCAGAAACCTTGCTCAAGACTGCCTCAGGCGTAGATGCTGAATCTACAGCCTGACTCTAAACAGCAGAGGCTGGAGATGTGCGTCTGCACAGCCTCGCTCTAAACTCCAAACTCCAGACTGAAACTTTCTCTGACAGGACTTCTACTCTGCCAGCTCCAACTCCTCCCCTTCTACTCTAGCCAATCACAGCCTCTACACTGTAGCTAGGCACAAGCCTGCAAGGCCATGCCCCCTTGCTCTGGCTTCCCTTCCCTTAATGATTGCTGGCTGCAGCCACCTCTCCAAGATGGATGCCAGCCCGACCAAAACAGGATTTCTAAACCCCTTCTAAGCAGGCCTCGGCCCTGCTTAAGGCAGGTGAGTCCTTACACCTCCCCAATTCAGGTTATTTGCTGAATGAAACAGGGTTCTCTACTCTGATTTCTGAAGCAAAGGCTTCTCTTTACCTTCCCAACTAATCCCTGCATTCTAATCCCCTCCAGTGCTAACCCACCCTGGAGCATAGAAATACAGCCAAATTTACATTGGCAAATCATAACTAAAATGCAATATCTAACAGATATCATCAGCATTACATATATATACATCATACATACAATTGTATCCCTTCTGTAAATGAAAACAGGTTAGGTATACAAAACATGCTATATACATAAATACATTACCTGAACCTCAATCAATCAACTAGCCTTGACAAGGCATCAGTTGTCAAAACAAAAGGTTTACCAAAATCAATATTAATAACCCTGGGGTGCCTAACCCCATCGGATTACTAACTACCTTTAGGTTATAAATTTGCAACCCTTAAAGTCTTGGAGGTCTTAACTCCAACTTTAAGATGCATCTAGGTCAGATGTTTACCATCTACCTAGTTCATCCACCAACGTGGCAATCTGGCTTGGACTTTCCAACTAACTGTTGGAATGGTGTTTGGTTTCTACAGCTGGGACTTCCTCCCCCTTTAAAACACCAGCTCCTTCCTAGATTTGGATGTAACACAACACTCAGCTGTTTTCTCTCTGCAGCAGTAAGGTTGTATCTTTGTTCTTCTAGCACAGGCAAGTCACTCTCTCTATTTACCTTCCCCCCTCCTAACAGAGATACATTTCCCTCTGCCAGTGGGATAAACTGTGCGTTTGCCTGGCCACCAGAGACACCAGATGTCAACACAGTCCCATCAGCTTCAATAGAAATTACATAGTCCACTTCAGAGTCTTTGGCTACCACAGTGTATGGTCCCTCCCAGGCCACTTCTAACTTTCTCTTTGGCCTGGGTTTCAAAACCAACACCTGGTCTCCCACAGCAAAAGTTCGTGGTCTTGCTTGTAGATCAGCCAGCTCTTTCTGGAGCTGCTGGGCAGTAGTCAGATTCTCTGCAGCACAGTCTCTGATGACCGACAGATGTCCCCTCAGATCTTCGAGGTAGCTGACAACGTCCTTGTCCGCGATCTCCTCCTGTCCCGTCCAGGTCTCCCGTAAGATGTCCAGGGGTCCTCTGGGCACTCTTCCGTACAACAGCTGGAACGGACTGAAGCGTGTACTCTCCTGCGGCACCTCACGATAAGCAAACAGCAAATGCTGGATCTTTCTGTCCCAGTCGTTGGGATTCTTGTGGACATAAGTTCTCAGCATGTGGTTCAGCGTCGAATTGAACCTCTCCGTGAGACCATTCGCCTGCGGGTGGTACGGTGTGGTGGTCACGTGTTTTATGCCACACACCCGGAACATTTCTTTCATCATATGAGACATAAATGTGGTTCCTAAGTCGGTGACGATTGCCTTAGGAAACCCCACTCGCGCAAACAGGTTCAAAAGTGCAGCTGCTACAGTCTTGGTATCAGTCTCTTTCAAAGGAATCGCCTCCGGATATCGGGTGGCGAAATCCACGGCCGTTAACAAATATCGATGTCCATCCCGGGTCACTGGCGTCATCGGCCCAAGGATATCGATGCCCACTTTGTCGAAAGGGGTGGACACGATGGGGCTGGGTTGTAGGAGCCCCTTGGTTTTATCTTGGGCT
The DNA here is from genome assembly GCA_030556195.1 of Anolis apletophallus. NCBI lineage: Eukaryota > Metazoa > Chordata > Lepidosauria > Squamata > Anolidae > Anolis > Anolis apletophallus. The sequence continues at coordinate 34,386,163 of JARBWK010000008.1, read as the reverse complement.
TCCCTACAAATTGGCATGCCTCACACGTTCTACAGAAGGCAGCCACATCTTGTCCCATCTTCGGCCAGAAGAAACGACTTCGGATTCTCTCCTTGGTCTTCTTAATGCCAAGATGTCCACTAAATGGCACATCATGGGCTAACTTGAGGATTTTCTCTCTAAACTGTTGAGGTACCACCAGCTGTGTGGTCTCCTCATACAGGGTAGTGCCTTTCTTTCGTCGGGCCACCCTAAACAGCTTGTTCCCTATGGTTTTAATAACAGCAGGGTTGGCCTCTGTGGGTCGAGCCTCTTCTGGGCTGAGCTCCCTCCACATTTCTCTTAGGCTCTCATCCTCCTGCTGATACCTCAAGAATTCCACAGGGTGGCTTACATTAGGCATCACTGGGAACTCTTCAGCACTGCTCTGAGGAGAGCTTTCTGCTGTTTGTGAGGTGAAATTAGCCTCCTCACGTTTTCCCGCCTTTTCTGACTGGATTCTGGTAATGGCATTAATCCTTTTACAATGCTCTCTTAAGTCATTACCAATCAACAGGGGGACTTCCAGGTTTGGGAGAATCCCCACTGTCCAATCTCCCTCATACTTTCGATAGTGGACCGGGATGGTGGCGATGTCCACTTCGAAAATTGGGCCATAGATTCCCTTAATGCGCCACCTTCCACCAGGAATCATCTGGCCCTCTTTAACAAGCTGGGGCTGAACCAGGCACACATCAGCCCCACTATCTCTCATACCAAGTAACCTTTTGTGATTAACTTGAATTTCTTCAAGATAATCTTAATTGATCTTCCAATCCACACTCCATACCCGCATAACTCTGGGTATGTGTTCCTCCGGAGTGGGATCCTCTGTCTGAGGTAATCTGGCAACTACCTTGACAGCTTTTGGCGGGGAAACTGGCCTCTTATTCGCTAACTTTGGGCAAACTGCCCGAACATGGCCTGGCGTTTGGCAGTAAAAACAGACTGGTCTCTGGCTGACTGGACCCGAGCTGGCGTCCACTCTCTTAAGGCCCTGACTAGCTCTGTCAGGCTTCCCTTTCTGGACCCACTCTCTTGGTCTCTTGACCATCAGGGAGCTAACCTCTAGATCTCCCTCCAACTGATCCAATGTCTCCGCCACCTCCGACACAGTCTTAATTTTCTTGTCCCTGATGTACCATCGCATTTGTGCAGGTATCATTTGATGAAACTGCTCCATGCACATTAAATGCCTCAGGTCATCAAGGGTCTCTACTTTACTGCCCTCCAGCCACTGAGTAAAGGCTTTCTCCAGCCTAGACCCTAACTGCGAATACGTTTCCCCAGACTTTCTCTTTAGCTCTCGGAAAGTCTTCCGGCTCTGCTCAGCCGTCAGCCCAAATCTGAGCTTAACTCGCTCTTTAAAAATGGCATAATTGCCACACTCGGAATCCCTCAGATCCCCATAGACCTCGCTCAATTCCGCACATATCAGGGGCCTGAGATGTGCCATCTTCCTTTCATCAGGCACCCCAAAATCCATACACGCTCTATCAAAGCTGGCTAAAAAGGCTTTTACGTCGTCGCCTTTGGTATAACGAGGGAAAAGCTTCATCTTTGATGACAGTGAACCACTCTGTCCAGCCTCTGAAGAACGGGATGTGTTCTCTCTTCCACTAAGTTGTAACTCAAGCATCCTTTCTTCATGAGCCATTCTCCTTTCCTCCCTCTCTCTTTCCCTCTCAGCCTCTTGAGCCCTTTGTTCTGCCTCAAAAGCCTGTTGTTCTTTCTCAAAAGCCATTCTCTTTTCCTCTCTCTCTCTCTCTTTCCCTCTCAGCTTCGAATTTCATCATGTCAAACTCCAATTGTTTTTGTTGGAGCGCCTCTGAGGTACTAATGGCTTCCCCCACATTCTCTCCCTCAGGCTGACATTCCTCCCCACTTCCCTCATCAGTGGAGATATTCCTTCTCCCCCTTGGTGGAGCCATAGTGGTGTATGTGTGTGTTGTTTTGGCGGCAACTCCTGAGGTAAATTGTTTCCCTCAGAGTCTTGGCACAGCTTTTCCTCAGAGTTTTCCCTCAGAGTATTTTGGAGGGAAACTCTGGCTGACTGGATTATGTGGTCTTGATCGAATCCGACCGCTGTACACCAATTAATATGTGACGATCTCGGTCACCAAAATTGACTAATTGACACTCCCGGTAGTCTGCCACCAACCTAATGGGTCATTAGGATTTGCTCTTAATTAACACTCTAAATAAATGAAGTGTCTGTAGCGTATGGCCTTTAAAACAACCCACCACCAAGAATGTAAACTGAGAAGACTGAAAGATGACTGAGGCTTCTTTTAAAATTAATAACAAACGTATTTATTAACTACAACGAGGCTATTAAATAGGCACAGATCGTATTGGTTCTACTGAGAGGCAACTGGCGTACGGTTACAGTAATGATAAACTAAGAACAGCGTGATGGTTACAAGATTATACTATATGGGCTAGAGCGTAGAGGTTACTTAATTAAAAGGCTATTATTACTTCTTCAGATGGTACGTTCAGTTCCACAGACAGTACTAGGACTTGTCTCCCAACTCCCAACTAATAGTTCCACTAGATGGTTGTTGTACTAAACTTCTGGAACATCTAATCACTTGGATCGTTCCCTGAGTCTGGTTACTCCTGGGTTACTCGTAACCCACACAGTCTAAGAGTCCACTGCCTGTCACTCTATTTCCAGAGATGACCAGGTATACCCAACTGCCTATCACAAGAACAGTCCAAATTGGCACTCTTCCATAAGCGTTCCCACTAGAATGACTACTGGCCCTAAGGGCGGTCAGAACTGAGTCGTGACTCCCACTAGTCCAGCCTATTCCTACGTGGTGAATTGCTTAGGACAGACTGTCAGTCTCTGTTGCCAAGGCTCTGGTGATACTCCCCCAGAAACCTTGCTCAAGACTGCCTCAGGCTTAGATGCTGAATCTACAGCCTGACTCTAAACAGCAGAGGCTGGAGATGTGCGTCTGCACAGCCTCGCTCTAAACTCCAAACTCCAGACTGAAACTTTCTCTGACAGGACTTCTACTCTGCCAGCTCCAACTCCTCCCCTTCTACTCTAGCCAATCACAGCCTCTACACTGTAGCTAGGCACAAGCCTGCAAGGCCACGCCCCTTGCTCTGGCTTCCCTTCCCTTAATGGTTGCTGGCTGCAGCCACCTCTCAAGATGGATGCCAGCCCAACCAAAACAGGATTTCTAAGCCCCTTCTAAGCAGGCCTCGGCCCTGCTTAAGGCAGGTGAGTCCTTACAGGAAGGCTTTATGGTATTGTAGTTAGTACTATATAGGAAGCCAGTAGTCGAAGCTCTTGTATTCCGAATAAACGCGTTGATATCTACTCCACTTGTGATTCTCTGCGTGATCCTTTATGGGAGATTTCTCCAGAGCCACATAGCTTGGAACGGAGATATCTGACAAGAAGTAAAACCCATGTGTTCCATTTGAAAGAAAACTTCCCGATCCTACACCAAGACAGTGTCTTCCAATAATTTGTCCTATCAAGCAATATATACACATATATGTAAATTTTAGAAAAAGGTATTGAAATGTTACAAATTGTGCAACATTTATCATAATCTTGATCTACTTTCTGACCATGTACTTTTAATCACTCAACACTATTATAGACCTGTCTTTGATCTACATATTGTGTGAAAGGCTTCCAATTACTTGGAAAACGCTGTATTGTTTTATTTCTAAGAAGATAAGTTAGTTTATCAAATTCTGCAAAATTTAACAGTTTGGTCAACCATTTACTTACTATACTTACTTATTTTCTTTCCACTGTCTGGCATAAACTATTCACATAGCTGTTATAGCGATTTGAAAGAAAACAATATTTTTCTTGTTGATAATACATATCATTTACCAGTCCCAACAAACATATATCTGGTGAGAATGGTTTGTTCTGTTGTAAAATTATTTTGATTGTTTATTTAACCAATATGCATGGGTTTGATGACAAGTCCACCATATGTGGAAAAAAGACCCTTCTTTTCTCTTACATTTCCAACATTTATTATCCATTCTTTTGTTTTTATTCATCTTTGCAAGTTTTACTGGAGTGATGTACCACCTGTGAAACATTTCCTTTCAATTTGTTTGCTTTTGTAAATGTAAGGCCGTTGAAAAGCATCTGGTGTCTTGTTTTGTAGTTCTATAGATCAGCTTCTGGAGTCTACATTTGATTTTGCTCTTGTGTTCATTGTTGTCCCTGATATTTTTTTCCTTTCTTCTCCATAAAACAAAACCAAGTGTCTTTAAATCTTGATAGCCCTTATTTTGGTAACTTATTCAGCAGGTTCTGGCTTAGAAATTCTTCTAAACTATTCCCAAAATTGCTCAGACTCTATGCATTCCTATAGATTTTTCCTTGGAGGAAAAAAGGAGAGAAAAAAGAAGCCACTTTGTGGGTTTTATTAAATTATTAGGATAAATATCACTATTTACCTTGTGTTATAATGAATAATTGTAAGTAATACTACATTTACAGTTAGGTGATCCCTCATCGACCGAGTATGATGGCCTTCCAAGTGTAGTGTCTTGGCAGTTAATACGTAGGTGATGTATTAACCTAGATTCTTGACCCGCATGTTCTTCCACAGTTAGGGCATCAATTTCCAGGTGGAAGGCAGTCCCAGTCAGGGTTGGCTTGACATGACTTCCTCTTGGCACATTTCTCCCTTTTGCCCTCCATTCGTGCCTCTTCAAATTCCATACCACTGCTGGTCACAGCTAATCTCCAGTAAGAGTGCTCAAGGGCCAGAGATTTCCAGTTCTCAGTGTCTATGCCACAGTTTTTAAGGCTAGCAGACCTGGAGAAGCACAGAGAGGAAGTGAGGCTGGAGGATAAGATCCCCAGAGATGCAATAGGAGCAACCCCCTCCGTGCTGAGCAGCCCTCCAGCTGCCTTGGAAAATGGGGGTCTTGGGCAGGGAGAACATCAGTCTGAGGAAGAGGGACTGGCTCCCTTAGAGGCTGTGCCCATATCTTCGTGCACCGAAGATACTTCTCGACGGGTGGTAGGAGGTGGGCTTCTTGTAGTGGGTGATTCAATTATCTGGAACATAGAAAGCTGAGTTTGTGATGGACGTGATGACCGCATGGTAAATTGCCTGCCGGGTGCAAAGGTCGCGGACATCACGAGGCATCTAGATAGGCTGGTAGATAGTGCTGGGGTGGAGCCAGTGGTCATGGTACACGTTGGTACCAATGACATTGGGAAGGCTAAGCGGATGGTCCTGGAAGCCAAATTTAGGTTGCTAGGTAGAAGATTAAGGTCCAGGACCTCAAAGGTAGCATTCTCGGAAATGCTACCTGTTCCACGTGCAGGGACAGCCAGACAGGCAGAGCTCAGGAGCTTCAATGCGTGGATGAGGCAGGGGTGTCAAGAGGAAGGGTTTAGATTTGTTAGGAACTGGGGAGCATTTTTAGGAAAGCCAGACCTGTACAAAAGGGACGGGTTACACTTGAACAAAAATGGAACCAGACTGCTGGCGATTAATATTCGAGAGGGTGAAATGCCAAGTATGGAGGATGAAATCTACACACAAATGGCTGAGTCAACAGAAAAGATAGATAGTAGTAGTCGAGAGGTAGGACATGGTAGGCCTTCTACAAATTCTCACAAACAGCCAAAGTTGAAAGTGCACCAGAGAAAGAAATATAAATGTCTGTACGCAAACGCTAGAAGCCTTCGACCAAAAATAGGGAGTTGGAATATTTGGCAAAAGAAAAATATTGATATTATTGGCATAACAGAAACCTGGTGGACGGAAGAAAACAAATGGGATACAAAGATTCCAGGTTATAAACTGTACAGGAAAGACAGGAGAGGGAAAAATGGTAGCGGTGTGGCCCTGTACATAAACGAAGAGCTAGAATCTCATGAATTAGAACTTCAAGAAATTTCAAACTCACCTACAGAAACATTGTGGATAAAAGTCCCAGGACAAAAAACTAATCTAGCACTAGGGATCTGCTATCGCCCCCAACCAAACTCCAGAGGCAGACTGCCATCTGGAAAATGAAGTTAAACAGGCCTCAAAAAAAATACATTAGTCATAATGCTTCAACTATCCCCAAATAGATTGGCCAAATTCTTGTTCTACGATGAAAGAGACAAGGTTCCTCGACATGCTAGCTGATTATTCCCTTGAGCAGATGGTCATGGAACCAACCAGAGGAAAGGGATCCTGGACTTGGTGCTAACTAATGAACAAGATCTCGTTCAAGATGTCCTTGCAACTAAGCCCATAGGTACCAGTGACCATAACACAATAACCTTCAACGTAAGTTTGGATAGCAAACTGTCAGTGAAAACTAACACGGAGACATTAAACTTTCACAAAGGGAATTTCACCAAAATGAGAAAAATTGTAAAGAACAAACTAAAAGGAGCAGTAAAAAAATCAAATCCCTCCAAAATGCTTGGAAACTGTTTAAAAATACCTTAAAACAGGCCGAACTAAAATGCATTCCAATAAAAAGAAAGAGGCATGGAAAGTCCAAAAGGACACCAGTATGGCTTACAAATGAAGTAAAAGATGTGATTGGAAAGAAGAAAAACTCATTTAAGAAATGGAAGGCTCTTCCTACCGAGGAGAACAGAAAGGAACACAAGCTCTGGCAAACTAAATGCAAAGCAACAGTCAAGAAAGCCAAGAGAGATTTTTGAGGCACATATAGCAAAGAATATTTTAAAAACGACAAAACTTCTTTAAGTACATCAGAAGCAGGAACCCAACTAGAAAAGCAGTTGGGCCACTCGACGACAATGGTCAGAAAAGGAAAATCAGTGAAGACAAGGAGATTGCTGAGCGGCTAAATGACTTCTTTGCCTCCGTTTTTCACACAGGAGGACAGACAACATATGCCTGCAGCTGAGTCAGTTTTTTTCAGGGAGGAATTAAAAGAATTAAAACAGATAGAGATAAACAAGGAGGATGTTCTCACATGCCTTACTAAACTAAATGTCAACAAATCACCAGGTCCAGACGGCATCCACCCCAGAGTTCTTAAGGAACTCAAGTGTGAAATTGCTGAACTTCTAGCTAAGATATATAACCTTTCTCTAAGATCAGGCACTGTACCCGAGGACTGGAGGAGGCAAATGTAACACCGATCTTCAAGAAAGGATCCAGAGGTGATCCAGGAAATTATAGACCAGTCAGTTTAACCTCAGTTCCAGGCAAAGTGATGGAAACCATTATTAAAGAAAATATTACTAGGCACATAGAAGAACAGGCATTGCTGAAAGAAAATCAACATGGTTTCTGCAAAGGCAAATCATGTCTTACTAACTTGTTAGAATTCTTTGAGGGTGTAAATAAACACATAGATAAAGGGGACCCAGTCAATATTGTTTACCTTGACTTTCAAAAGGCTTTTGACAAAGTCCCTCACCAAAGGCTCCTAAATAAGCTCTTCAGCCATGGAATCAGAGGACAGGTCTTGTCCTGGATTGGAACCTGGCTAAACTGTAGGAAACAAAGGGTGGTAATAAATGGACATTTCTCTGGGTGGAAAGAGGTGAGAAGTGGCGTACTCCAAGGTTCAGTTTTGGGTCCGTTACTTTTTAATTTATTCATTAATGATCTGGATGTAGGAGTGAATTCTGAGGTAGCAAAGTTTGCAGACGACACTAAATTGTTCAGGGTAGTTAAAAATGAAACTGATTGTAAAGAGCTCCAGAAAGATCTCTCGAAATTGAGTGAATGGGCAACAAAGTGGCAAATGCATTTTAACCTTAACAAGTGTAAAGTCATGCACATCGGGGCAAAGAACCCCAACTACACCTACAAATTGATGGGGTCAAAGCTTTCTGAGACAAACCAGGAAAGGGATCTTGGGGTCTTGGTGGACAGCTCAATGAAGATGTCAACCCAGTGCGCAACAGCAGTGAAAAAAGCAAATTCTATGATAGGCATGATCAGAAAGGGAATCGAAAATAGGTCAGCAAATGTTGTATTACCTCTCTACAAATCTATGGTAAGGCCACATTTGGAGTACTGTGTACAATTCTGGTCTCCGCACCTTAAGAAGGATATAACGGAACTGGAAAAGGTACAGAAAAGGGCAACAAGAATGATCCAAGGGATGGAGCGGCTCCTTATGAAATCAGGTTGCAACGCCTTGGTCTTTTCAGCCTTGAAAGACGGCGTTTAAGAGGTGACTTGATCGAAGTGTATAAAATCATGCATGGGATAGAAAAGGTGAATAAAGAAAAATTATTTTCTTTGTCACAAAACGCTAGGACTAGAGGGCACTCCTTGAAGCTCCAAGGTAAGAAAATTAGGACTAATAAAGGGAAATATTTCTTCACCCAGAGGGTCATTGGGTTATGGAATTTACTTCCAGAAGAGGTTGTGACAGCTGTCAGCCTGAACAACTTCAAGGCAGGATTAGACAGATTCATGGATACCAAGTGTATCGGTAGTTACTGAAAAGGACATTCAAGTGCCACCTCGGAGTTGGTTGAGGTAGGCAGGATTTCCCTGGATACTGGTTGTGGGGGGTCGGGAGCAGGTTAGGGTTTTGCCCTCCCTTCTGCTCGAGATCCCGGTGTACAACTGGTGGGCCGCTGTGTGATACAGAATGCTGGACTAGATGGGCTGAGGTCCGATTCAGCATGGCTCTTCTTATGTTCTTATGTTCTTAAGGCTAACTTTAAGTCCATCTTTCAATCTCTTTTCCTGTCCACCAACATTCCACTTTCCATTCTTGAGTTGGAAGTATAGTAACTGCTTTGGGAGACGGTGATCGGGCATTCTGACAGTGTGGCCAGTCAAGACGAGTTGGTGGTGTAGGAGCATCGCTTCAGTCCTGGTGGTCTTTGCTTCTTCCAGCACACTGATATTTGTCCACCTATCTTCCCAAGAGATTTCAATCATGCAATCATCATTAATATCTATCAATCAATTGTAGTCGATTTTTATCAACCACAAGTCCCCAGGTTTCTTCTTCTGCGGCTATTTAATTGTAAGGATTTCTTCACACAAGTGGTTGTAAAGATTCCTCACAGGTGCATAATGTTTTTATCAAGTGTCCCCAAGGTCAACCAAACACTGCCACTCCTCACTTCTCAGAGGAAAGTATCTTTCAGTTGCTTGTATGAAATGTTTCCCAAACAAATAAAAAGTCCCCAGATTTTAGTCCACTAGAATAATTCTTTATAAACCCTTTGTCTCTTAGTTCATTAATTCAAGTTCTATAATCTTAAACCATGCAATCCAATATATAACCCCAAATATATTCAATGTTCCATGTCCCCGCTCTTTCTGATGATATAAGAAAAGATTACAGAAAGAAGTTCCAGGAAGAGTCTTCAAAAATGCCACTCCATCACCTGTTTTCTTTTTTTATACACAAAATTTTAAAAAGCAGTGATACTACTATTTAAATTTTCCTAGGTATTATGGAAATGTGTTGCAAGAAACACCTTTGACACAAACTGCTACACAAAATTCAAATTACACTCTGCATTTGGAACATTACAAATCCCACATCTCTAAAAGTAGGAAAAAGTAATTCAAAAGATGGCACAATCCCATTTTCGATTCCTCTGGAAACATCCCCAGCAAAAGATATTTCAGGATGGGAGAGAACTACTGAATGCCTGCAAATGTTGTTTACATTACTGCAACACAGCTGTTTGCAGCACAGACACAACTGACATCCCCTAGTTCACTGGGATTTATATAAACAGTTATTTCACAAATATAACCATTGCAATGGCAACAGAAGTAGATGTTATCAAAATCCCGGGGGAGGGGTGGGGGGGTAAACAAATTCCACTTACGAAAACTGGATTTTCCCCTAACCAACAGACACCAGTTAGCTTCATATTACTATGTAATTCCACTGAAAAGAAACAGACAGTTTTTCAACTACACAAATAATGGTTGACATAGAAACCACTTTATCCCATACGGCTCCCAACTTGGTTCTCAGAGCAGGCCATTATTCACAGGAAATTCAAATGAAAATGATGAGACAGCTGTAGCCGTTTGAGAGTGAAGCAACAGCTCAAGTTACAGGCATTCGGCAAATCTGTCCAAGTCTTATAAAAGAAGAGAACAGCTGTGCATTCTCAAGAAGAATTTTGAACATCCGAGGCATTATTAAATGCTCAGAAAACCACAGCCAAAAGTCAAACTTAACCCAATTTAGTTAAGCTATAATGACCCTCAAATCTCATTTTGTAATGTTTTGGCCAGGGTCTCCGATACACCTTTTATTTACTTTTAGCCTTGAATGTACGGGAAAATATTTCTGCATAGCGGAAGTATTTATATTTGTGTTTATTGCCTTGTTAATGACAGCTCTATAGGTCTTAAAATTATACAGTGAAAATCTAGGTTTCCACTGTATACTTCAGTATATGCTCACAGTTTTCACTGTATACTTCAGAAATGTTCACAGTTGACATTTTGTTGCCTTTTCTGTTTCCTGATATAGAGGTCGCATGACAAGAATGACTCTGCTCAGAATAGTCTACCTCAGTGGTTCTCAACCTGTGGGTCCCCAGATGTTTTGGCCTTCAACTCCCAAAACTCCTAACAGCTGGTAAACTGGCTGGGATTTCTGGGAGCTGTAGGCCAAAACACCTGGGGACCCACAGGTTGAGAACCACTGGTCTACCTGGAATGTCCATCATTAAGGGGGAACCAGCCCCTATGTAAGTCCTTACTTTGCTAAACCATTAAAGATATATAATCCCTTTACATCTGGTCAACCTACCTCTAGGTCAGTGGTTCTCAACCTGTGGGTCCCCAGGTGTTTTGGCCTACAACTTTCAGAAATCCCAGCCAGTTTACCAGCTGTTAGAATTTCTGGGGGTTGAAGGCCAAAACATCTGGGGACCTACAGGTTGAGAACCACTGCTCTAAGTCTATCAGCCTATAAACTTTCAAAATTGTATTTCCTTACAGCACTGCCCTGGATTGCTATCACATATGGTTTGGTCATGGCTGGCCCATCCTGATGTTCCAAATACAGTTGCTTCTCCGCATTTGCAATTTTGACTTTTGCAGATTTGATTACTCGCATATTTGATTTAAAATGTTCTCTTCAGGAATCACTAGGTCCTCCAGTGTGATTCTATGGTCAACTTCTTCTAGTCATGCTAAAGGACCTGGAGATTTCTGCATGGAGAATCAGTCCGGAGATACAAGTGATAGGATAAAAACTGAAAATCTAGACCTGTAGTCAATAGATTCTGTAGTCAATACTAGATCTAATATTGACTACATAATTCAGCATTTCTAGTAGTAGAACTAGCACAGTGAAGGTCAGTGGTCCTCAACCTGTGGGTCCCCAGGTGTTTTGCCTACAACTCCCAGAAACCCCAGCCAGTTTACCAGCTGTTAGGATTTCTAGGAGTTGAAGGCCAAAACATCTGGGGACCGACAGGTTGAGAACCACTGGTGATTGAGCATTGGATAATGATACTCAGAGATGAAGGATCAAATCCCTGTTCGGAAATAGAAACCTACTATACTCTGTCTCTTTCCCCCTTCCATTTATTATAACAAAGCAAAAATCATTAGAAAAGTTTCCTCCTTCATGCATTTATTATTTACTTAAATGATTTAACCTCTGCTATGTTTCCATTAATACAAGCTTTGACAATAGCTTGAATTAAAAACACTATTTTTACCAAACAACGTCCTTGCAGACGGCCAATTCTCTCACACCAGAAGCAACTTGCAGTTTCTCAAGTTGCTCCTGACACACACAAAAACCATCCAAAGTGTCCTTTATTTTCCTGAAATTTTTTTTGCTTGAGATGAAGCCTTGTCATCATTCTGAGTTTCACTTTAAGCAAAAATCCAGTCCCATCATGGGGAACATTCAACTCTAACCCATCCTCCTCCTGCTGCTGCTAAGAATTTTTACTAGTTTTATCAAAATCTGCTGGGCTTCCTTTGACATTCCTCAACTGTTTTGCCTGCAAAAAGGATTCCAAGTTTCCAACATTCCCTCTAGACATTATTACAACTGTGATTTTGGCTGCCAATGTTTCAGCTCTACTTGACTGACTTAAAAAAAATCCAGCTCAGTATGATTTATGGATAACCTTGATCTAGGTGGCAACATGCCAAGTAGATATTCCAGAGACTAGAACTAGAGTCTAGCTGATATTTCTGTCCCCCATAAATACATGTACTTGTCTCAGAAACATTTGAGTAGACAAATTGCATATAATAATAATAATAAACAACTTTATTTATATCCCACCTCCATCTTTCAAAAAGGGACTCAGGACAATGAACAAGGCACTGCAAGTGCAGTATAAACATCAACAGTACATGAGTATAGAACAATGTCTCATAAAGTTATAAACAACCACTATCAACACATAAAATAAAATACACAATTTAAAAACACTTTCCATCAATGGTTAAAACTAGCTGCCATTAACACACAACTAAATTGCCAAAGTGTCAACCTAATATAGGCCCATTTCAGCCGATGATGGCTTACTGCCTAATTTTGGTGCACATGGGGTGTTCCCAATTGGATAGCATATGAGCATACAAAGAAAGCTATTGATTTTTAAACATCTTACAGTGTAGAGAAAATGTTATACCATAGTAGCCCAAATTTATAATTTTATGACTGCATGTGGGTTACAAATGGAACACAACCTTCTATGGAACTCTGTAAAGTACCATGTCTGAAACAAGGCATGAAAGTCTGATCTGCAAGCACTCATAGGAAACAGAACATATTTCAATAAATTCTACTTAAGATGTTCCCTTCTCTTTGAGTTATAAATATGTTTTGAAACAAACATAATACAGAACCAAGCTGAAGAGTCAAAGTGGCAAACATGAATTATTTATAACTTCATTTTTTCCCCAAAATGTTTGGAATGAGAAACACATCACTGTCTAAAAATGCAAGTTTACTTTTGAAACCATGAGAGGGTTATTTGTGGTATTTCCTGCAGCAAGCTTTGGATGAATTGGTACAGGGTCCTGTCAATGGGGAAGAGAGATTTTGTACTGGACTGGTCTTGTAATAAGACTGGCCCTGTCAGCATATTAATATCCTTATTTTTAAAGTATTTTCATATATATTTTTTATCCACATATTATCCTGCTGTCAAAATGTGCCATAGGCCAAAGAATATTGGTTGGCAGTATTTCATAAATTTTCCACAGTATAAATTTAAAATGAAGGCAGTCTAACTACTAAATATGTCCCACTAGGTTACTGTAGGAAGTAATAAGGGTTGGGGTGTATTTATGTTGAAGAATTGATGCAGTTTGACACATATTAAAGGCATAAAAGCTCTTCTAGAAAAAGTGACAGCAAACCTAAAAACCAAGACTCCTCCTACCAATTGCTACTGCCCTGTAAAAAGATAATTATTTTCAGTTATAAACATTTGGTTGCCATGTACCAAAAAGGCACATTCCAAGTGAGTTTGTCTCACTCCTGAAGACAGACAAAATAATTTATCAATGTGATGCATGCTCCACACTTTTTTCTAAACACTTATATAGATATTTTCCTCTTTTCTGAATTTTGCTAGGGCCCCTTTCTTGGCTCATATGCACCTAAGTGTGTGTGTGTGTGTGTGTATAATGGCAGACTGCAGTAGGCGAAGGGCATTACCAGCTTTGAGAACATTATACTAGATGCATGTTTTGAAAAATCCCCTAATCCTTCTGAAGCTGAATAAAACATATTTCAGAACATTTACTAATTATTTGATTTTTTATGCTTTTATATTCTGCTCCTCTCAATTTATCCATACCACAATCCTTTTTATGTATATTAAGCTGAAAGAGAATGGTCAAGTTCCCCCAATGAGTTTCATGGCAGAGTGGGGGCTTGAACCCCCAAATCTCAGCCCATAAGATGTCTATAGCTCTGTCTCTCAATCCCCTTTTCATGGGTGTAGGATGCTAGAGTTAGAGGAAGAGAAAGTAAAAGGAATGTTCATCATGTGAGCTTTCCCACATTTGCACAACATTGAATTTCAGCCTTAAACAAACATGGCACTAAAAGGATTAGATCTGCAGAGATTGTCTTTGGAATTGTGAAGTTGTGTGATAGCTGCTTTTCTGAAGTACAGAAAAAGTCATGATGCTCCAAGATGACAGGGCGTGGCAACTAAGGAAAATATGCAGTTATAAATAACCTATTAGTCATTCCTTCTAGCTCTACATGTCTGAGAAAGAGTCATCTGATGGTGGCATCTTGGACCATTTGGAGCTGTTAGTCATCTGAGGTTTATTGTAATTAGAGGCCATCTTTCTCTTTACGTTACTACTGTGGTTTTATGAGTTCTGCTTTCAGAATGCCTGATATTAAATTCCTTAACTGTTTAAGAGTTAGATTCAGAACATTCAGTACTTCTGTTATTAGAGGAATCAATGCTTTCCACATTTCATGAATAAGACCTCAATGGTGTTTTCTATTGTAAAACTCTGTAGGAATCTGCTGTTTTGTCATTTATACTTTCAGAAAACAATCAAGGCAATTCACACACTGTTCAGAAACATTCTGAAGGCACATAAGGAAGTGGCATTGTGCCTATAAGTAGCAGTCTAGGCAAAGAAAAAAGCATCAGGACTGAAGATAGCAAAATTAAGAAATGAGATTTTGGAAGTGCATGGCAATGAAGATCTGCATAGTTAAAGCAATGGTATTCCCCATAGTAACCTATGGATGGACCATAAGGAAGGCTGAGCGAAGGAAGATAAGTGCTTTTGAACTGTGGTGTTGGAGAAAAATTCTGAGAGTGCCTTGGACTGTGAGAATATCCAATAATAATAATCACCATAATCATTATCATCTTTATTTATACCCCGCCTCCATCTCCCCAAAGGGACTCAGCGTGCTAACATAAGGCTGAGCCCAATAGTTACAACAAAGCAAAACAAATACAACATACAATCATAAAATAATACATAAAATAAAGTACAATAAAATATATGGAAAGAAGAAAGGAGAGTAACACAACCAATATTACAACCAGTAATACAAGCAGTCCATACATCAGTAAATAAAGTCCTACTGCTCATTGGAGGGAAGGATATTAAAGGCAAAGATGAAGTACTTTGGCCACATCATGAAAAGACAGGAAAGCTGGGGGAAATGGAAGGTAAAAGGAAGGGGGGCCAACCAAGAGCAAGATGAATTGATGGTATCCTCAAAGTGACTGGCTTGACTCTGAAGGAGCTGGGGGTGGTGACGACTGACAGGGAGCTGGAAGCCACTGAACGAATAAACAACGTGATGTATTTGACCTCACAGATGGTGAGTTCTGAAAGTGAAATAGCTATTTATTTCACACTAATGCATTTCTCCAAAACATTGCTTTCTCTGAACTATCTCCTATGAATGGAGCTAGTAAGTTCATTAATTACTGCAGTCTTCTTTCAAAATCCATCTTACAATTCTAATTGCTATGTGTGGTGTTCCAGCCTAGTAATGTGATGCCTCAGTCTCCCCAGCCTAGTGGTCAGAGACAGACACCAGTGGTACCTGAGGATCAGGGCCAGGATGGGGAAGAGGAATGGCCAGATGCAGGGCCGTAGCCAGGATTTTGGTTCGGGGGGGGGCTGATTTTGGTTCGGGGGCTGAGACTGGGTGGAAGAGGGTTTACCCTAGCAAACCTTTTGTATTGTTATCCCAATAACCCCATGAAGGTGGGATATAATGAGCATGGTGATCAGATCATGATATGAATAAACGTAACAGTTTAAATAATGTACCAGTAAGGCCTTCTCGCGGACCACCCTGAGAATTTGGGGGGGGGGGGGCTGAAGCCCCCTTAGCCCCCCCCTGGCTACATGCCTGGCCAGATGGGTATGGTTCTGTAGATGCGGATTTGTCTTGGGACAATGACTGGCTGCATGGGTATTGGCCTGAAGAAGGGGTTAATGATGATTCCATGGAAGTGAGTTTCGAGACAGCCAGCGAGAACTCCAGTAACCTTGACTCTCACGGGAACTTTATTCCCTTGCCGGCTGAGCTCCCGGGAAATAGGGAGGAAGAGCTTTCTCAGCAAGATATGAGTCCACCTGGTCCCGCTAACGAGCTGTTGGATTTTGATAGAAGAGCTAGTATCAGATCCTCCCGAAGAGATTGGAATTTGCAATGGGGGATTCAGTGGTCCCATAGAAAATAGATTCCTTTAAGAGACTGGCCTGGGAAAGATTTCTCCAGAGCTGAAGCTTGGACAGTTCACATTCCAGATCTCTAGTTCAAGTTGGCTGCAAGGGCGGCTTGCCCTGTCCAGCTACGTTCTCGTTTGACCGTTGCCACGGTTCGCCTTGGACTCTAAGTTCCTGTTTCGGCCGCCAAAGTGGCTTGCCATGGTTTTGGATTTGCTTTCCTTGGGATTTACTCCAGTTTAAAGACTTTTCAAGTTTTACCTGTGGACTTACTTTTGCTTTACTTCTTTCATCTTAAAGACTATTCTTATTCTAAATAAAGGTATTTTACAGAGTTACTTGTGTGGGTGGTCTAGGGGGGTACGTTCCGGATCTGAGGCGCAACACTATGGATCATTTGTGAAGCATATATATCTCCAAACTTCAAGGGTATGTGGTAGGAAGCCATGAGTGATCATCATTTTGAGATTCACCATGTAATGAGGTTTCTTGGACCTCATCACATGGAGGTCCAGAAGCTGGGAGGACAGTGGGGGGAAGCCATGGGCAGTGCGCTGTCATTCCCCCAATGTTTCCTGGCTGCCCCTGGCTTCTTTTCATGCTGTCCCCGGCTTCTTCAATGAGGATACAGGTAGTCACCCATATCCTCAGAGCTCCCTCATAGCACACTGCTAGCACGTTGCCAGCACACTGCTGGGACGGAGCCCAATGGAGCCTTGCCAGAAATACCCTGTGTCATATGATGGGCTCCAGTGGACTCCATCCTGGCAGCATGGGGGCAGTGGGCTAGGAAAAAACCCATTTGATGTGGTTGGTTGTCTCTTTCATAAACAGAAGCACTGATGTGCAGCAACAATTAATGCACTGGTTTTAAGTTGTTTCATCTCTCCATAATTCATTGATTACAATTATAATATTACCCTTTCATAAGGAGTACCTTATTGATTCAGCTTTCCCATTTCCCCATAAATACATAGCATATTGTAAAAGAAACAGGAAAACCTCATACCTTTACATGGTCACGTTCACAGTGCTCTCCTCCATATGTGCTAAATGCGAGAAAGCTGTAGTTGAGGGTGTTGCCAGTTGTTGTTTGGATGGTCCAATTGCAATATGCATCCGAAGGGTAGTTATTAGGAAAGTTTAAACTTTCTAAAATGCCTTGGCTCCGATTGGCAATTGTGACTCCTTGGCAAACTTAGGAAAGACATAATACATGTATACTTTCTTTAGTTTTCCATTCTAGATCTTCAAAACATCACTCATAATGTATAACATTAACTAGGGTTGCCAGAAGATTAAACTGTTTTCACTGTAACTACCTTTAAATAAAAATATTTTGCGCACTGGCGCTGAAACTGGGAATAAATTGGCATCATGCTGGGAATGGCCTCCCACTGAACAGACATTTGCAGGGAATATTAAAAGAAATTGAAGAAACCCCATCTAGACTGCCATATAATGCAGTTTCAGGATGCAGCCTAACTGCATTGAATGTCATTATATAGCAGTGTAGACAATCCAGTTCAATGCAGTTAAACTGAATTATATGGCAATGTAGATGGAGTCAAAAAAATAATTCCAACTAGCAAGAATCTCTGACTAATCTTACTAACACCTTGAAGATCTTCTCAAGGAACTGGCAAGTCGGAAACTTGAATCCTATTTAGTCCCAACTGGCTTTATGCAAGTTATATAAGTGTTGATAGCAAATCATAACTGAGTCAATGGATATACTCAAGATGAATGGTAGGATTTAGGCCATGTTTTAACACCTTTTTTTAACAAAATGACTGAAACAGATCAAATGGCAAAAATAAACACTCTGCTTAAAACTCTGGCCCCTTCTACACTGCCATATAAAATCCAGATTATCTGCTTTGAACTGAATTATATGGCAGTGTAGATTCATATAATCCAAATAAAATTATAACTAATATGCATACACAAAGTCCCACACACATACTCCAAGAAGAATGGCTCCTGTGCTAAAAGTTTGGGAATTATGGCATGCCTATGAACTGACACAATTAAAATTTGCCATTCTGTTTCGTGTATAGATTAAAAATGTCTCCCAATCAATGGCTTCTATTTTTGCGGTTTGAAATGAATGTCCTAAAAGAATTTGTGGTTTCTCCAAGGGGGAATACTGAAGAATGCCATGCTATTTTTATAGCCCACACCTAAATGTGGCTAGAAAGCAGCCTGAATAACTCTCAGTTCTTTAGCATGTTTGTTTAGAGTGGAGCAAAATTATTGAGTCAATGAGGTCTATTGTGCCACTGTCCCACAAAGGTACTAGAACACATATGGAGAGAGGGTCATAATGTGATGGTTTGATAATATCTAGTGTGTCCTCAACTGAAAGACTGTAGGTTGACCAGGAATCATAGTGATACAGGTATGACCTTTCTCAATCATCCTCTCCCTTCGTGGAATTATAAAATGTGATAATCCCCATATAGATGACTCTAGAGTGCCAGGTCATAGCTCAGAACTAGTGTTTATGCCTTGTATGCAAAAGGTCCCAGGTTCAGTTCCATGCAGTTCTTGGAAAGGCCTTTGCCAGAGAATGTTACATAGTTCCTACTAGTAAGTGTAGACAATTATGCATTAGATGGATTAAGAACTTACTTATGAAAGATAAAACAACTGTTGTCTACTAGTCATGGCAGCTGATTATTATCTCTAACCTGAGGCAGAATGCCCCAAAATATAATTTGCTGAGGGAGTAAGTACTATTTCCTTCAAGTATGAAAGAGAAAGAAGGAGAGAGTAGAAGTGCCTTTACACTGTAAAATTAATGTATTTTGACACCACATGACCCGCCATGTCTAAATACTATGGCATCATAGCAGTTGTATTTTTACAAGGTCTTTCACCTTCTCTGCCAAAATGCTGGTGCCTCATCAAACTATAACTCCCAGGATTTCATAGCATGAAGTCATGACAGTTAAAATGACACATGATTTGGAAAAGATATAGCAAATATGTGTGTATATATAGGGGAGGGGGCCTTCCACAAGCATTAACATAACCGATCCAACTTACTTTGCTTATAATGAGCAACGAAACCTCCTCCTCCCAAGGACCAGTCTGTCCTTAATTTTACATACAAACTGTCCTGAGTAGAGCGGATTGTGGGTGGTGTCTCATTGCCACAAAATTTGCCCAGCATCTTAGCATTGGTACTATTGCCATCATAGACCTATAGTTGCACAAAAAGAAAGGTAATTTTAAAAGAGAGTTCCAGGACTCTGATAAGTAAAATAAAATAACTACTACTACTACTACATTTGTGCTGAGTGCTACAGAGATCATACGTAATTCTTGCTTGGAAGAGAAATGCATTGCAATGGTAGTCTATCTGGTTCCTCATGTGTTCAGTAGGACTGAAATATCACACTTACTTCACTTCCCAAATTAAACAGGCAACTGGAATGAGCCCTAAAATTGAGCAGGAAGGCAAACAGACACCAAATAGAAACTTTAGCTGAAAGATCTACCATGCCCCAGTACTGAGTCCAACCTATTCACAGAACTGGTCGAGATAAAGCTTATTTCAAGTATCAACATTTTATAGAGTTATGCAAACAGTGACAAAGTGTGCATGTACATTATTGAATGCATTATTGAATTACTTGTTGTTTAAGAAGATGTTCTCATAGTCTAGCAGTGTAAACATAACTTCTGTCTGTTGGCCTGGGCATGCAATATTGCAGTTACAGCATTTCTTGCATAGCACAAATGACAGTGCTCAGCAAACAATACAGGTCATGGGGTGATGTCTGCTGTTCCTATCAACAAACGGCTGGATCTTTAATTCTTAACTTATGTCAACACATGAAACATACATCCCAGTGGATATACTATGAACATTGATTGCCCTCACTTTCATTTCAGAAAAAGGACAAAGGGCGGGCATCCTTTGACCTCAACATTGTTTTCCCATATTCGAACCTAGGACCTCATCACACTGAGGTCCAAATAGCATGCAATAGCAGGGGGATTCACCATGCAGCGTGGAGAATCCAGCAGGCAATGGGAATCCAGCAGGCCACCGCCCCACACTCCACATGGCTCGCTTCACCCCTTATCCATCCCACAGGGGAAGCATCACCACCTGGCTTTCCCCAGCATTAGCCCTTTCTTCCCTAATGAGCACACAGGGAGAACAAACATCCTAGGAGGCTTGCAGGACACTGGAAGCATGGAGCCCTGCCAGAAGTAGACCTATGTTGTCTGATGGGCTCCAGCAGGCTCTGTGCTTCCAGCGTCCTGCAAACATCTTAGGACACTTATTTATTATTTATTATTAACTTCACTTATACCCCGCCAACCATCTCCCAAAGGGACTCAGGGTGGCTTACATGAGGCCAAGTCCAATAACACATAATAACAACACAACAGCAATTATAAAACAATACAATCAATAAAACTCAACATAATCAATAACAGGCCATTTAAAACCATTTTGGATGGGCCAAATGTGAATAAAAATAAATAAACATTGGATGCAGACAGAGGTAGATTGTATAGCAGGAAGGTTTCAAGGACAATGTGGGGCAGACACCCAACAGGTAATTAAAGTGTTTCTGAGGACATTTGCAGGGATTGAACACAGCAGGGTGTTATTTACTTTATTCATGGAAGGCACATTGAAACAGCCATGTCGTCAGGCTCCTCCTAAAAACTGCCAAATGGAGGCTTGTCTGATATCCTTGGGAAGCAGGTTCCAGAGTGGGGGGGGCTACCACCAACCGCGGGGGCTACCACCAACCGCGTCCCCACCAACCGCGCTTGCGAAGGCGGTGGGGGAGAGAGAAGGGTCTCTCCAGATCAGGGGTGCTCACACTTTTTCAGCATGCGAGCTCCTCTTAAAGTAACCAAGTCCAAAAAATCTACCTGCCCCCGCCACCGTGTGCTCCCACCGCTGCGCACTCTCGCCACCGCTCGTGCTCCTGCTGCTGTTTTCCGCCTGAGCAACGCTTCTTCCGCCTGCGGGGCATTGCAGGAAGGAGAAAGCACGAGGTGGGGCATCCAGAGGGAGCGCTCCGCCCTGTCTGTCTCGCCGGCAACGGAGGCTGCACAGCTGCTTCTGGACGAGAGAGAGGCAGGGCGCTCCCTCAAGAGGCCCCGCCTCATGCTTCCTTCTTCCTGCAAGGTCCCGCAGGTGAAAGAAGCACCGCAAGAGCAGAAGCCAGCAGCAGGAGCGCCCCATCCGGCTGATGAGGCCCGAAGATCACCTGGAAGAGGGCCAAAGATCTACTAGTAGCTCGCGAGCTACCTAATGAGCACCCCTCCTGCAGATGAATGGAGAGATCGCCTGGGTTCGTAGACAGAAAAGTGGTCACGTAGGTAGGCAGGTCTCAAACCGTTCAGCGCTTTGTAGGTAAGAACCTGCACCTTGAATTGGAACCGGAAGATGAATGGCAGCCAATGGAGTTCCTTAAACAGAGGGGTTGACCGCCCCCTGTAAGTCGCTCTAGTTAGCAATCTAGCTGCCACCCGTTGGACCAGTTGAAACTTCCAAGCCATCTACAAGGGCAGCCCCACATAGAGTGCATTACAGCAATCCAATTAAAACTCGTAATGTGATGAGGTCCCTAATTGGCTATGTGGTACTATGATGTCACAATACTCATTAAGTGCTCTCTCAATTGACAGAGATAATGCATTGATGAAGATCTTTTGGTTAAAAAAGAATTCCTAGTGCCAAAGTTCTTAGATCAGTGAAACTATGGCTGCAAACTGGTTCACAAAAAATGTGTGTGGGGGGGGGACGGGACTGTTTTGTTAAATTCATTAAAAAGTCAAGCATTATAAAATTTTGGCCTGGCTCTTATTTAAAGCATATTTAGCCTAATAATAGCTGCTGAACTACCCATTTACCTAATATGCATTTTTAGGAACAATGGGGGTAGTCAAAATGTACTTCATATTGATATTAGGTTTTTAAAATGGGACTCCACCAGGGAGTAAAACATATATTCAAATGCTCTGATTATGAAAAATATATTCAGGTCTTTTGTATGACCTTTTGAATGTTCTGCCTTTGGTCTTCAAATTCATTAAGTAATTTTATAACACCCTGATGGGCAGTAATGCTGTTGACTTTATTCTAGTTCAAACTGAAATACTGTCACTTTTCTACAAAAATACAATTTAAAAGGCAAAATGCATTCTGGAATTCATGCAGCGATGATGTATAGACATAAACAATTGACTGGTTCCTAGATAGTAGAGACATATTTCCACGTGGAGAAACACCAAACAATTATGTCCTTTGCAACCATTGAACAAAACATTTTGTTCCTTTAGCTAGTTCTATTTTAACACTGATCTTTTAAAAATTTAATTTGAATCTAATTTGAATTTTGTTTTAATTTATAAACTACCTTGAGTCCCAATTTTAGGGAAATGGTAGGGTATAAATAAAAAGCATTGTAGAAATCATGGGTCAGGCTGGTGGCTATTTAATTGAGACCAACAATTGCAAAATAAAAAAAAGAATTTAATGTAGGCACTATGGTTGCTGTGATACTGTGTTTAGCCTTTTCACACAATATTACAGTCCTATAGTATGGACATTTGAACTCATCCTTAGCCAAGGGTTATTTGGTTGCTATTGAATCTCCTCTTACACCACTCTCACACCCACCGCTGTCATTAAACCTTATGAGGGAAAATAATCAGTTTTACATACAGCAAGATAATCGTATGCACAACTTCGATGTGACTCTAAGTGGAATTGATCAAACTGGATTTCAAATGGACTTCCACGACTTGACTTCAGCAACCAGTAGCATTCTGCATTGTGGTGGTAAGGCAAAGGATAGTTTGGAGACATGAAGATTCCAGAGGAAGTAGAAAGAGTTCCACCACAACCTGGAATAATAATGCAAAGGAAACACAATTCAAGCATATTGGCCAACGTTTCTTCTGCTTCATAGTCCATGCCCAGTAAAACATTATTTAATTGCATCCAATGCCTTCCTGCTGCCTACATAAAAAGATAGTTTGTTTTTGTTGTGTGCTTTCCACTAAATTATAAATTTAATTTGCATTTAAATCTGATCCCCATTCAGTATGGCCTTAATTAGAACCAGGGGTTTCCTTTCTACATTGATAATAGCTTTGCATCATCATCAAATGTTGCTTGTTGTGAGTGTGTCACTATTCTTAACTTGTGTGTCCATATGGTTCTACATATTAAAATACTATATAAACAGCATTGCCTCTTATACTTCACAGTATTTTGGCCATACTATTGATGCCCACTAGAATAGACAATTCAGACATGGAAGATTGAAAATCAAGAATTATCTATTCACCAGTTGGTGTTTTTTTACATGCAAGGAATGATTTCCGTTAACCTAGTTATGCATTTCCCTATGAAATTAACATATTGTCCACATTCATAATTTGGACATCCCTGTCAATAACAAAGACTTGCACACACACACAACCACCCCCCCCCCCAAATATAGGAGTTTTGGGGGCATCTCTTTCTGTTTATATAAAAGTAAAAGCTTTCCAAGCCTTAAATAAGGGGAATCCCTTACAATGAAGGGCATCTGTTAATTCAATTCAGGACAACCTTTCCAAACCCCAAATAAGAAATATTCCTTATAACAGTGGTCAGAAATAAGATCACACATTGGTAGATCTTCCTTTGAAATGAGTTTGACCAGTATAAGTTTGTTCTCTTCACCTTGCAGAAAGATGGATGAGGCTCAGGGCCTCTCCAACTTATCCCTATATGCTGAATAGAAGCTATTCATCTGAGAGATGTTGCCAGCAAAAATGAGAATCTCCTCTAGATAAATGTAAAATGATGTAAACCAAGCAATTTGTTTACCTGTTGATGTTCCATCCCAGTAAGCTGAAAATCCACTGTATGAAAGATATACATCACTTACAAACTTTATCCATAGTTTGTTGCTATGGGAGATGGTAACAGGAGGCAATGATAAGCCACAGAATTTTCCAATTAAAGGCGATGTCTCATAGCCTCCATCTCTATAATTGTGGGGGAAGAATATATATGATCAGAACCATTGAACTTTACTATGTTTGCTAAGTATCAAAGAGTTTTCTATTACTTCTAAGGCTCACTAGTCTCAATATTATAATATTAAACAATTTTTGATGTAAATGCCATAAGAAACCCTGTCTAACAAAAACCAATAGCTACACTAAGGACTTTATCACATTTATTGTTGGCTCCATGGGGATTCACCAGTCTCCGTGGTGAATCCATGGGGCAGCGGAGCAATCCTGCCACCTCTTGTCTTCATTGCCCATAACGACGCTTTCCCATCCCATGTGGGAAAGCATTGCCATGCAGCTTCCCCCTGTGCTGGCTGCGTTGCTGTCTACAGAACATGGGAAACTTCCTGTGTTCTGGATGAAGCATCCTAGGACACTTGCAGTATAGTTAGTTTATGGAGCCCCATCGGAAGTGAGTGTGTGTCATGTGATGGGCAGCATGGATTTCTATAGATTAAGTGTGCTGCAAGTGCCTTGGATGCTTGCGAATGCCTGTATGATGAAGTCATTTATATGAAGAGTTTTAGTATTGATGGAATTAGTTAAAAGCAGTGTCTAATGAATCAATAGGACTAAATTCTGTATACATTTGATACAAAATATGGAAAAATAATTTTGAATTATAGCTGCAATGCGGCCATCCTGATTGTGGGATTCTGGGAAGTAGAAAAGAAAACCTCTTCTAAACTCTCATTAGGATTGAGATGTTTGTTTCCCACTACAAGTCTGACTTAGAACAGAGAAGAGAAGGTACACAATGCAGAATTCACTGGTGGAATTTAGTTCCCAAAGATCTGGTGATAAGCACCATAGATAGCTCTAAAGGGTGTTAGATAAACTGATGGAGATTAGGTCTTGGAGGATTCTAACTCAGAGGCAGAATCCATAATTTGCAAGTACGAAGTCCCAGTTCCAATCCTTTGTACCCTCAACTAAAATAGAGGAGGAAGAAAGATATGACAAGAGCTTGGAGAACCACAGTCAATTGCAAAAGACAGCTCTGAGTTAAAATGCAAAATAGGAGAAATACTCTGACAGTCGAAAACAATGTCCTTTACGTATACCACCCCACCCTCTAATTTGAGGCAGTAAATGTTCAGATATTGTTATGAAGTCAACAAAAATAAGCAAGCTTGCCTGAGTTCCATGTAATCATTTGAACATGTGGCTCCAGCCTCCAAGGAGAAATTGGTGAAATGCAGAGCGATCTGTTTGTTGTTCTCTACACGGATCCTATATACACAAGTCATTTTGTTGGGATAGTGGTCAGGAAAGTTTGGAGATGTTAACACACCAGAAGGCTGTGTGTATTCATGTGAGCATGCTTGAAAATGGAGAGAAGAAACAAAGCCCTCAGATGATCTATGATAAATTTTACAATACAATCAATGCTTCATGGAAAATCTTCACAGAATACTTCTGTAACTAACACAGACACACAAACCCCTGTTCCAGATTATCCCTTGTCTCTTCAATCTAAAGCACATAACTTGGAAATATTATTTTTGGATTAAAATTCTCAGAATCCCCCAGCCAACAAAGCCACTAAACGTGTGACTAGAGGGGTTATGGAAATTCTAGTCCACCGCCTCCCAAATGTCATCTTTCCAAGTACATTCATCAGGTAAAGTGCATTCATCTATATTGGGGGTTCTCACTCTGTGGGTCCCCATATGTTTTGGATTGGCCTTCAACTCCCAGAAATCCTAACAGCTGGTAAACTGAACCACTGATCTAGACGAAGGTTACTCAAAATCAACTTTAAAAATTTGGATCAATTTATCCAATGGTCAATGTGAATATTGTACCTTAATTCCTATATTTTAAAAAAGAGGAACCATCACCTTCTCTGAATAATGGCTTCAGTGGCATCAGAGGTGATTGGCCCCGAAATAGTATTGGTATTTTCCCTTTCCATGGAATGAACCTCAATGTATCCACATGTTATATCAAAATCCAAAATTTTGGTCCCTAAACTTGCCCTCAATTTATGCATGAGATCAATGTATATTAATATATATGTAATGCAGGTATAAAAAAACCTTTTATTCACCACTACCAGGAAACAAGCCTATTCTGTGATAAGCAAAAAAGGTAGGAGAAGTAGCAGAAATCATGGAAAGGTTACAAATGGAAGGCAATAATGCCTAAATCCCCACAGGATTCTGTGAATGAGCCAAATATGCAACAAAAGCTTAGTTTGGAAGTAGATTTGTTCTTTTGTAACTCAATAAGCTGTTCTTAATAACACACCATGGTTTAGATTTTTGTTCTCAGCCTAAAAAGAGCCACATAAATCCAGACTTTAAAAGTTATCTGTTATTTGTTGTTCATCCCCAGATCTCAGAAATGGACCAGGAACCAACAATGAACAGTTGCCAACCACACAATGGTCAAAAAATATTAAACACAGATAGCCTCAACATCCTACTTGGCTAGTCTTTTTCCATATAAATCCATCCAGCACCATTACAGTAACTGCTTTGTTTGCCTTTTTCCAAATGGAGCAGAAGAAGCTTTTTTGGGTTGTGTAGAATCCAACTACTGGATTAAATTTTTCATATTTGAATTAGGAATTAAGCATGCACACAGGTTTAATTTTGTTATTTGTCACATGCACAGACATTCAGGCGTTGCCTTATGTCTTGATGTCATTAATAAAAACTTGGAAGAGCTTTGGTTTCCATTCATTTTCAATATATAAATTTCATTTTGAAAAATAGCTAACTGTATTAGTACTCAAGTTTCTCTGCCAGGGTATAAAGATGGCGAGGTCCATCTGGTTCTGATTACAGCCAGTCCAAGGATTCAAGTTGGCTCTGGCAGAAAAACAATATAAATTGCTGGAAGCTAAAACGTGCAGTCAACAGAAGATTTTAAAACACCATTGGTTAAAATACCATTGGTGTTGTCTCTTTCTCCTGAATCATTGTACAAATCAGAACATCAGAACAGGGGTATTTCTTCATCTACCTTCATACCTTAAATGTACAAATATTAATCATTAGAAAAGATTATTACTGTAAGGGCCAAATCATTTCCGAGAGCTCTTTAAATTTGATCTCTTAAAGGCAAAGATGATCTGAAGATTATTTCTGTTCAATATCTTTATTAATGACTTAGATGAAGGGTTGGAAGGCATGATCATCAAGTTTGCAGATGACACCAAATTGAGAGAGATAGCCAATACTCCAGAAGACAGGAGCAGAATTCAAAACGATCTGAACAGATTAGAGAGATGATTGGTCAAAACTAACAAGTTCAACAGGGACAATTGCAAGATACTCCACTTAAGCAGAAAAAAAATGAAATGCAAAGATACAGAATGGGGGACGCCTGGCTCGAGAGTAGTACATGTGAAAAAAGTTCTTGGAGTCTTCGTGGACAAGTTAAACATGAACAAGAGGCAGCTAAAAAAACCAATAGGATTTTGGCTTGATTAAATAGGAGTCTAGTGTCTAGATCCAGGGAAGTCAATCTATCCCTCTGTTCTGCCTTGGTCAGACACATCTGGAATACTGTGTCCAATTCTGGGCACTGTAATTGAAGGGAGATGTTGACAAGCTGGAATGTGTCCAGAGCAGGGCAAATAAAATGATCAAGGATCTGGAGAACAAGCCCTATAGGAGAAGCTTAAAGAGCTGGGCATGTTTAGGTTTCATGTTTAGCTTTCAGAAGAGAAGGCTGAGAGGAGACATTATGGATAAATATGTGAGGGGAAGTCATAGGGAGGAGGGAACAAACTAGTTTTCTGCTGCCCTGAAGACTAGGACGCAGAACAATGGCTTCAAACTATAGGAAGAAATTCCACCAAACATTAGGAAGAACTTCCTGACTGGGAAAGCTGTTCAGCAGTGGAATTCTCTGCACCAAAGTGTGGTGGAGGCTCCTTCTTTGGAGGCTTTTAAGCAGAAGCTGGATTGCAATCCGTCAGGGGTGCTTTGAATGCTATTTTCCTGCTTCTTGGCAGGGGGTTGGACTGGATGGCCCACAAGGTCTCTTCCAACTCTATGATTCTATATTCTATATTTGTCTCTTTCGTCCTATTATCTGCAACCACCTCCAACTTCTAACTCATCCCACAACTCCTCCAGAAAAAAACATTCTCCACTGTTTGTTGTTGTTGTCGCAAGCAATGGAATCCAATATTGGCACTTGATGTCCTGCTGTTGCTTGCACTCAGTCACATAATTAACTGACTTAATTTTACCAACTCAGAGAAGAGGAGGGACACAAGCACAAAGATCCTTTGTGGGGAAGTTGAAAAGCAAGCTTGTTTAGAAGAAATTCAGCCCAGGCATTTCAAACTGAATCTCCATCTGTCTCCAGCTTGAGGTGTGTGTCTTTGCCAAGCACGCCTTTCATGTCCAACCTTTACCCTCTCAAAACCCAGGGCCCAAACAAGGTCCTCCCTGGTCAAGTTATTATTCACCAGCTGCAGCCCTAATCGGCAGAAAGCTGTCCTGGCATCAATTGCTCCTGAACTGATTATGTCTGGATGGCATCCATGTAAGCGACTTAGTGTTCTCTAAAGGAACTTTGGGCATGTTAAATTGGAGATGGGAGTTAAATATCTCTGCCTAATTTAACAAGTTTGCTTGGATAACTTGAGTAAATGTGCATTAATGAGAATGTCTACACATGGGGAAGCATGATTAAAAGCTATAAACCAAAAGAAGAATAATTTTGAGCAAAGAAATGTAGAATTAAATCCAACCATTAGCCTGCTCTAGTTGAGATTAACAACTGGGTTTAAAATGTCGTGCTTAAAATGATTCAGAATATTGATTCGACAGTGTTATGCAATAATACTGGATAAGTACTTGAAACAGTTACTTTTGCAATTACGGCTTTCCATATGGTCTTCCACATAGACACTGACCTGGAGTCCCCTCTGGCTATACTCTATTCTCATGGAACCTCTTACTTTCTCTGCCTAATATTACTATATATTATATTATATTATATATTATATAATATTATAGTATTATATATAATACTATATATTATATTATATTCTGTTACTTTCTCTCCCTTCAGGGAATCTACTCTGAAAATGAAACATCTGCTTATAGAAGCTAGCTGGTGCTTTAAAAAAAGGGTCCTCCCTACACACATTCTTTACAAAAAAATAGTTGAGAAATATGATGTTTAAAACACAGTATTAAAGTTAAAACAAATGCAACAAAGGTATTTTGTAGGAAAGCACTAGGGAAAATATTTTATGAAAAATAAGTCTTTCCAGGCACATTGGGTTTAAGATTATGTTTTTTCAGAAATACGAGGTTGTAAATACAAGAGGACTTACTACTTTTATTCTGTGCACAACAGCTGTACAATATATCTAATATCATCTGTAGAACTCCCTCCCCAGGGATATTAGATCATCAACCTGCTCCCTCCTGACCTTCCGCATGGCTTTGTGACCAAGATTTAAGTGAAATTGTGCGATGGATAGACTTGGAACAATGTGCAATGACTATTGGAACGGCCCGGATTACACTCGTGGATTATTGTTTTAAATTGTTTTAATGTATGTGTTAATTCTGTTTTAATATTTATTTAAGTGTACACTGTACTTTAAGGCATCGAATCATTGCCTGTATGTGAAGCTGCCCTGAAACCCCTCTGGGGTGAGAAAGGCAGGATAGAAATGTTATAAATAAATAATAGCAGAGCAGTAGAATCTAATAAACTGATCTGTCACTCGAGGCAGCTGCCTCATTTTGCCTAGTGGTAGGACTGGCTCAGGGTGTGCAAAACTGGCACAACACTGTTACATGTGAGCAAAACATTTGATAAGTAAAATCTGGCAAGCCTCAGAGGCTACAAACATAAGACCACTCGTACCAAGTCTACATGAGCCAAACACAGCAGACTCACATTTCAGCTTATGTAGAGTGGCCTCACAATGCTGAAATGGATCCACGGCTATACCCAGGCATTAATCCAGCAGAAGGTGAAATAGAATTTACTCTAAGCTTTTCACACCTCCAACACACTGGAATCACTCTGGATTGACCCTAGTGTTTTGGAGGTGTGGGTAAGCTGGCTCATCTGGATCTGACCAATCCAGTGCCCACATGTTCAATAGTCCCACCATTGTGTCATTGACTAAAGTGGTTCCCTCCCTCAACCTGGCCGGCCATCTGGATATCAAAAGGCCCTTGAGGATGCTCCTGGGCTGTATTCGAAGATATTAATACATGGAGATCCAGCTAAGGTCTTCAGCAGCAACTGTTCTATATACTGTCCAAAGCAACCCATTTAATCAAAATTAATTCAACTACATTATTTCTCATTTGATTATTTTAAAAGGTCCTTCACAGTATTATTATTATTTATTTATCTCCTTCTATTGACAAGGGAAGATGAGGCAAATATCCTAACACTCAGAGTATATGCAACCTTGATTATTATACTAAAATACTTATGGGAATATTTATCATACCTGTAGATGCATTCAGTGAAACGTAATTAACAGAAAATCCCTCTGAGGCGACATTGTGGTTTGTCACAAAATACAACATCAGTGTGTTGCCGCCACTGGTCATAGATGGTGGCACCGACCTCCCACAGTACCTGTCATAAATCAGGGATAATTAGCTTATATTAAGTTAAACCCCCTGCGTTCACAAATTCAAAATTAAATACTTATACGATGTTAAATGTATAATAACCTAAGGCAAACAAATGTGTAACTTGAATATTTGACTAATGATTGTATTCAGGAATTAATTTGAAAATGCCTAACTGCTTTTTCTAGATGTCACACAAATAAGAAAAAGAACAATGGGGCTGTCCAAAAATTATACAATTGACAAGCAGGTCAGAAATCAAAAAAATGTAACAAAGTAAGGATGTGCTATTATAGGCATAATAAATAATACGCATATACATACCGTCCCAGCTTTGTCATAGTGCTATTGTCATAGATTTCAAGGTAATCTCTGTTGCACGTATAGTCAAATTCCAAATAAAAATGTGTGAACGTCAGCCTGATTAAGTTACCAGGCTGAACTAAGACAGTCCATGTACATCTGATACCATGTGGGTAAGTGGCCAGGTAGTCTGGAGTTGTAATGGTGCCATCTGGTTCGGTTAGAGTTCCTCCACATGCTAGATAGATACATAAGATAGATTATAGAGACAGACAGATAGATAAATAGATTTAATGTCTTAAATAAGTCAGAATAATACAGTTGTGATGATAGACATTGTAGGGTTATTATTATTATTATGTAACAGAAAAGTAGTGTCTTGTCAAAGGTAAGTGGGTGCATGTATAAGTTTCTCCTCAATTTGTGGTGACCTCATTAATTTCATAGTGTTTGGGGGGAATAAAATTATTCAAAGATGGTTTTCCATTGTCCTAAAGCACCTGTAATTCCTTGGTGGGCCTCTATGTAACCAGACCTCAATTTGCTTAGCTTCCAAGATTAGCAGGGATCTGGTGCTTTGAGGGTATTCATGCTCTTGCCAAAGCTGAAATTCCCAAGTTGGATGGCACTCAGCAACCTTCCAGTACTATCTCTTGTTTCATTTTGGATTCTCTCATCATGGCCTGGTCATCCTGGTTGAATTGCCCATTAACATTGGTGTAATCAGATATGCCAAAAATGAAGGAAGGGGGCTAGAAGTAGCCAGAAGGACTCTTCTGGTTTGCAAACATTAATATTTTGTGCTAAACAGTATAAAGAGCCCTGAAACCCATTTCAACCTTTTTAACAAGATATTTATTTTATTTATTTCCAGTATTTCTAACTCGTCCTTCTCAACCCCCAAAGGGGGACTCAGAGCATCAGTCAAGGAGATCAGAAAAATACTTTTGGAGGCTGTGTGTACATTTTGACTACACAGACATATCAATATATGGAAAGCCATCTTTACATATACCAAGGTCCCAAGTAATTTAGAGTAATTGCTTGCTCTGTGAATTAAGCATGGAAACAAACAGAAGTAATCCAGCTCCTTTAGGACTGGAGTTGCAACAGTTCTCAGCTGCTCTCCCCACCAAGCTTCTGACAGCTGCTTTGCCCAACACGTCTAATTTCCAAATTGTTTTCCAAGGACAACACAATTTAAAGCATATAACATATATTCAAGCAAGCATATGAGTTACATTGGCTAATCCATCTCTGTACAGAATATATTGTAGCTGTCTAGCAAGTCAAGATGGGGCAAAGGGACTTTGTACCACTGAAGTAATCAGTGACATGGTTGGTCAACATATACCTAGATAATGCACCAGTTATTTCTGGAGAAGAGCATCGGTTGATCCATCTACCTTCCTACCTACCTATCTGTCTATGACTGTATAGTCCCTCATAAGGGTAGAAATACAGAGAGGAGGGGAGATTTCTGCCAATGACTTTCCTTATGAGGGATCATGTCTATATGAAGTTATTCAATATTACTTCATCTCCATTACAGTGATGGCAGTGGTAGCATTTACCTGCATCAAAAAGCTTGTATTCGGCAAGAAAGCCAAGATTTGCTGCAGATGAAGATCTGAATTTCACATAAGCATTGTTATATGTAGACTGAACCATTGATGGTACAGTCGAACCACAAAATTTCCCCAGTAAAGGTGATCTCACATTGTTACCATCTCTGACCTATGGAGAAAATATTTTTAAAACTGTATGTTCTTACATTTCTTACATATATATCTTCATTTTCCTCTGGCTAATTCAAAGTGTCATACAAACTTGTCATTTCAATTTATCTCATTTTCTCATTTTTGTATCTTTGCTTTGGCCAATTTTCACATCCATTTCAGTAAAAAAAAATAATTTAAAAGCCGATCCAAAAATGTACATACCTTTTGTGCATTTCTCCTAATATGTACATTTTATGCAGTTTTACCAAATGTTCACATTTTACCAGCAATTGCTTCCTGTACAATGCATATTTTGTAATTTATTTAAGTAATGTGTCTATTTACCCTAAAACATATTTATTTTGTCCGTAGACACCTCCTAGTTCATGTGGCCAACATGACTACATGGAGCATTGTTACCTTCCTGATGGAGTGGTACCTATTTATCTACTCACATTTGCTTATTTTCGAACTGCTAGATTGGCAGAAACTGGGGCTATCAACAGGAGCTCACTCAACCCAATGCACCACCACATCCCCTATATTAAGCATAGGTGCATGCAAATAATCTTAGTCCCCATAATTAATTTGTATTGCTGTTTGGTTATGTTGATATGCATGGCTTTGGTTTCTTGGACCTTTTTTAAAAGTTTGGACTAAATCCCAGAGTTGATTCATTACCATACTGAAATGGAGTTCAATGTCTTCCACAGAACAGAATGAAATGAGGTAATATACATATCACCACATCAAGAAGGGAAAAGTGCTATTCCAGATATGAAAACTGTTGATATATTTAATAGAATGTCAGATATAATTTAAAGCATATTGTCTCACACAGACAGACAGTAATGTTACAATCTTAATTATGGTCCTCTCAATAAATTCCTGAGTTCCAAAGGGACTTATTTCAAGAATGCTTAAATGTGCGTCCCGAGTCTAATAATATAATGGGATTCAAAGGTCTCTATACAAACAAAGATTTAATCTGTGCTACATATATTAAAACAGTCTTTACCTCAACATAATCTGAGAGACAGAGTATATTACTACGGATGCGGAAGTCGGTGAAATTAAGAACCACACGATTGCCTGCTGGTTGGGAGATGATCCACTCACAGGTCTTTTCATGAGTCAGTGGCCTGTTGAAATAGGGGGACCGGATGACTCCCTCACCAGACAAGACCCCTCCACAGGCTGCCAAAGGAAAGGGAGAATTGGCCATTAATCAAAAAAGGCATCCAGCTTCTGCATAAAAATACTACAAAATAAACAGATTAAAGAGATTGATTACTAATTCTCTCCAAAATACTTATTCTTGATATAAAGTCACTGGAGAAAATAAGATTTTTCAAATTGGTGCAAAAATTAGGTCTGCAAAGTGCCACCTAAGACGAGGAAGCCCCTTCCCACAATGCCAGCTCATGGAAAAGAACCTCTCTTTTATATTCTAGCAGGAGGTGAGTATTGAGAAGACAATGTGGGACGAAGACTAGCCTGCTGAGGAAACTCAATAAAATAGAAGAAATAGAGCACTCCCGCCAACATTTCACAGCTGAAATCTGAGACATGTGTACCCAAGCAACATTAGAGTGTGGTTAAGATCCCCACATTTATAATGAAAAGAAAACGTGATCTAGGAGAGCCTGAAGAAGTTTGCTTTTCGGACATTTTAAAAACAGCTATAAAATGGGATGGCACAGATTTAATCAGGACTGTCACTGACAAAACTAAACAGTAGAGAGTATGCGTTTCCACCTCCTTTTCTCCTCTCCCTACTGATTTTTTTTAAAAAAATTACAGAATACAGGATGTAGGGATAGACATCACCTTGGAGAGATTTAGAAAGGTATAAGAAAAACCAATTGTTTCTCAAGATGAAAAGCAAGGCATTAGGTAGCATTTTCTCTTACCAACGTCATAAACAGCCCTGAAACTTGATCTCTGGGAAGAGGTATCAGACTTGAACTTGACCCAGAGGCTGTTGCTATTAGATACAACAGCAGAAGGAAGTGTGCTGTTACAGAACTTGCCAATTAAAGGAGACATTTCAGAGGCACCATCTCGGACCTAAGGTGCAGAAGAGGATGAGAACATATGATTTGTACATCAAACTACAGTGGAATACTAGTGAATACTATACCTTGTAATATGAATGCTAAATTATAGCCCAGGCATACTAATTAATACAATAGGAAACCTTTTTTTTTAGCATGAGAGATACATTCATTTGTACCTAAATTTTTGGGGGCATCCAAGCATGCCTAAGTATTCTAAAGGCATCAGTTCCTGTCTAATCTAGGAAATTAAGCATTGTCTAGTGTCTACCCTGGGTAGGACTTGGATATTGTCCAAGGAATATTAGGTGCTGTAGACTATATTTCAGAAGAATGGACTGGCAAAGCCACCTCTCAGTTTTCCTTGCCTGAGAAAAACCTATCCATAACTTGATAAACATCTAAGTCAGATACACACACACACACACACACACACAATTAATGAAGCAGCTCTCCTGCATAAGTGCCATAGATAGATCAAAACCAACAGATAAATAGAATCAAACTGGAGTGGTAGATGTGTCATTGAAGGAGTACAGATACATCAAAACAACTTATACTTCCTGGACCTGACCCACCGAGAACAAGATAAAGATCTTACTGAATGAACCCAAATTGGTTCTGCTCAATACAAACAGTTTTGTTCCTCTTGTAACTGTGAATTTAACTGCAGGCTTGCCAGCAATTAATAAGCTATGAGCACCAAAATAAATAAAAGCTGCCTGTTTTCATTACACTTCAGGATTTCTCTCTGAATTTGGAAATTAATTAAACCTTGTTCCAGCCATTGTTGAAGGAAGGAAGCAAACGGTAACGATGTATGTTATTTCAGTAACAGACCTTCTGTAGCTAAAACTGGATACACAGTTTAGTTTATATTAAAGATATTTTACAGGAACCTTTTACTGTGTCTCTAGAAAAGAAAAGTTTCAAACTAAAGATATACGAGGTATGAATCACATGATACATACACAATGGCCAAAATCCAAAATCTTTCAGGCCACAACTTTCTCGCATGTGCTGACCTGCCCTCTAAACTATTCACTCTTCCTGGTTCAATAGGGAGGTCTGAAGGCTTCTGCTCTGTTCTTATAGAGGTCAGGCTTTTATAATACTCAATCTAATTAAGAGTCCTAAATTAATAGATGTCCCAACTAGACAGTTTTATCCTTAAATTTGGGCCAAAGCAAGAAGCGATTTCTCAGTCAACACAGAGAAATTGGTGACACCAGGTGGAGGTATTACATTCAATGTCCGATCCAACTTGGGTGTACTCCTTTCAGTCTCATCAGGGGTGGTTAAAGAATGGGATTAATATGTTGCCTCCATTGGCCAAAAGTCAACGTTACCAAATAAGATGATGTTTTTGAAAAATCACCTCAATGTAATTCCAAGGGCAACCAGGACGGCCTTCCAGCTCCAGGTGGGTAAAATTGAGATATATTTTTTCAGAAGGAGGTTGCTGGATGATGTAGATGCACTGTCTGTTGCTAAGGTAAGAGTTTGGCCAGTAGGGAGACAGGATAACCCCGGTACTGTCTGTATAGTTTCCTCCACAGTTGGGATCCACTACATGAATAGGAAAAAGAAACGGTTACTCAAGTGTATTAAATGGCATAGTTTTTGATTACTACTGACATTTTTAGCATTAAAAAGATATTAATTTGCACAGCAAAAATATGCACAAAAAGTAATTGGTTCACATTTTGGGGGAGGGAACAATTTACTTTATGCATTATTTCTCAAATAGAGTTGCTTGCATTTATTTATTGTTTATTTGTTGCATTTGTATGCTGCTTTTCCTCCCAGAGTGTGATCCAAGTCAGCTTACATATGTAAAACGTGAGTACACTTTACACTTGTTACACGTGATACATGTTCTGACCACAAAAACATACTTTTTTTCACACATAAAAACAAAAAAATAGTTCTTTGGGGAAATGCCTAAAATCAAATAGTTATTTAATAATTTACATTTCTCAGTGAAGGGTTTTGATGTGTTGATATCTCTTTCCTTCCTTGAGAAAAATTGTAAGTATTCTTTACATACCTATTATGACTATATCAGGGCTTGGGGGAAGTTCCTTTTGGTGCTGCAGCTCCTAGAAATCTCCAGGCATCATAACAGTCATTAAAAAAAGTAATTTTTCCAAGCTCTGAACTCTAGATGTATCATGCATGCACAAACATACTCACTAGGAGAAGTCGTGTATGTAATATGGAAGCCTCTATCAGTACCAAAACCATCAGAGTGGAAGTGAACCCAGGCATATGGGCCAGTGGTTTGAAGTGGAGGAGGCAACCTCGTGCTGCAGTATCTTCCAAGAAGCTGATCTTCAGGGAGAAGGCCATCTCGAATCTAAATGAAAGTTTTAATCCACGTATTTATATGAAATTACTCATGCACCCCATTTGTAAGTATATAAAATATGTTTGTATCTACACATTTTAAGCAGTTGTGTGGATTTTAACTGTTGATTTTTAAAAATACTATTGATGCTTAATTTTGATTTAATGTTTGTATATTTGGAGATTTCAAATTGTATTGAAATGCTTTTAATGCAAGCTGCTTTGAGTTTCATTTGTTGAGAAAAAAGCAGAGTATAAATAAATACAACAACAATAACAACAACAGTAAATATTTTTACTTGGCTTTTTTATTCCTGCAATGTTTTAAATTATTGAATTCCTACAATATGCCTACATCAGCTTCTTAATGCTGCTATACAGCCAGTGTTTTACATTTACTTTTTGTCTAGTACCTATCCTGTAAGTATATTTAGAAAAGGAAAAGGTATTGGTACTACACACATGTACACAAGGACAGAGATTTTTTGGAAAAGTATGTTTTTACATCAGAGTTAGTTCCATTCAGAAAAAGGTAGGATACATATAAAGTTACTAATGTGGAAGTAGGGAGGAGGTTGTTGTTTCTCATTAACTCTTGGTGGGTTTTGTCCATACAGAAAAACCTTTTATCTGTGGGGGATGCATTCCTGAACTTCCTGCGTTCTATAGAATAAGGGATGGCAAAATTAAGTTATATTTGTGGGTGTTTGGGGGTGTGGAGTGGGGGATGGGATTGGTTGTTGTTGAGGGGTTTAAAATAGTTGCTTGGTTCTAATTCAATTATGTGGGTAATATATCGTTGTGGTGTTTGAGTAATTTTACATATCTAAAAAGTTTATTTGTGTGTTTTATTTTCTATACTTCTTCAATACAATTAAGCTACACTATAAGTATATGTGATTGGAAAGTTAAATCTTCTATAACCATCTGTGTTATGCAAACCTACAACTAGAAACTTTTCGTTGTCATTGTGACAGCTTTCTTTTTCAAACAGATTTTACCTCCAGATAGTCATGGCTACAGTTATCATGGTGTTCCAGGCTCAATGCACCAAAGGCAAATGTGATGAACAGACCAGGATTGGTTGAGAGGATCCAGTAGCAATCTCTATTGGGAGGATAGTTGCCAGGATAACCAGGTGAGTTAATTGATCCATAAGAGTCAGTCAATTCATCACCACACTCTAGAGAGAGGGGGGGGGGGGAGAGGGAGGGAGGGAGGGAGAGAGAAATTCTACTTAACTAATTTACCTTTTCACTAAAGGTCAATGATAAAGAAATTGATGTATCTTTAGGATCCTTGTTCCTGGGACATGTAAGTTTCCAGGGCACTCAAAATCCTTGGAAAGTGCTTCGTTCACCTGGAAAATGGTGTGTTTCAGGATTGCTTCCCCCCCCCCCCTTATTTCTCTGTGCCTTCAAGATAATTCTGATTTGGACAACCCTAAGATATATCTGATTTAGCAGCCTAAGATTGAGGAGTAATCTGACTCCCAAAGGAAGTATGGGAAGAAGAAGAAAAAACTGGTTGTTGTTACTGCACTGTAGTTCAAACAAAATGGCTTTTTCAAGAAGCCCATGACTTCTACTTGTTGCATAGGTAAATATAGTCTAATAAACTTTCTTAGATGTGGAATTCCTTTACAACCCTGTGTAGTATAGATATACTCCGAGTTTATGTACTTTGTCCTTGGCCCTTTCAAATGGACCCTGAAGATAAATGACATTTAAGGAGTAAAATTCCTGCTCTTAAGGCTACTCCAAGACATTCTGATAAAGGTGGAGGATAGGTGGCATCCCCTTTCATCCCCTTTCATTGCAAAGGTGACTAGATTAGGCAGCCAAAAGGCAACAGGCAATGTTGTCTACTATCTTTGATAGCAACAAAAGCAAAAGAAAGGTCATATGATATAGATTTTATACACCTCAGGATCTGCTGCCTGAACCTGTTTGGTCGGTCACTCTGGCTAATAGGAAAGAGGTAGGGGACCAGCTTGCCTGTCATGTACATTGAATCTTACCAGGCTGCTGAGACTCCCAGTGAACTGTAAACCCTCTTCCATTAGTCAAACGGTCAGTATGGAATGAAAAATACAAAGAGTTGTGACTGCTAAAGAGCTCTTCTGGGTGAGATGATCCACAGTATTTCCCAAGCAGGTTTGCTGAAGTTGACTCGCCATCATGAATCTGGAGAAAATCAAATCTGCAGTTGACGCTTTCCTCCAGTTGGAAGAATGGAAACGTGATATGCAAGATCTAAAGGGGAAAGAACAGATCCATTTCATTTGCATGTTTTCATTCCCATGGGATGAGAAAGTTTCAGCTAAAGGATGATTAGATGTTGTTTATACAGTGCAGCTCTGCAGATTAGATAAGACACCTGTCCACACAAGTGCAGGTTTGCCAGAAAAATGCAGAGATGTCTCTATAATTTCCTTAGAAACTCCACAGCAGACTGAAGGATTACCTAATGCCCAAGTTCAAGGAAAGGGGAAAGAAATACAGAAAAAATTCCCATCAAACTCAGTAGTTGAACAGTAGAATCTCGCTGCAGACAGTCTTTATTATTTCAGTAAACTGATAGATTTTGAGTTTCCTATTAACCCATGTCAATATCCTGAAGGACAAAGACATTTTCTTGTCTCATCAGTTAGTTCATATATCTTCTCCTTTATGCTAATCTGCCCAATGAATCCACATTTCTATAGCTGTCAGCTGAATTGATATAATATAAAGGCTTAGGTAGCAAAACAACCCAACTCCATCAAAGCCTAAGCCACAACTTCAACCTGTTCTTCTACTGACACAGAACCTCTGTCTGCCTTGCATATTTGTATGCTTAACACACTTTATTTCCAACTCTTACCTTGTTATACTCAGTTCGAATGACCCAATTACAGCTGACCTCTTGGCTAGATTGCTCTGTACTTGGGTTGTTAGGGTAGCTGAACGATCCAGAGAGGCCTGAAAGTGACTCTCCACAGGCTGCAAGTGAGGGAGAGAAGCGATGTATTAATTCTGGTAATTTATTGATGGCCACGAAAAGCCTGGAACAATATACAATTGGGCGTCCACATTTGTGGATTTCACCCTTCAGTTTGACCTTGTGCCGCTGCCCCTACTTCCCAAAGTTGGGGTTGTCATGTGAACCCTGGTGGTAGCCCCATTGTATGAAGATAGCCAGACATGCCATATGTTTCTGTTTCACCCAGTATCCCCTTTCTTTTCTTTGTTTAGGTTAAATGGACACTTGCAGCATACAGGAAGAGGAGAAGGACCAAATCCCACATGACAGTTCACTAACCTTGAAAAAATGAATTTCAAAAATGCTACTTTTAAAACCTGTGAAAACACCTCTTTATGAATCTCTATGTCCTCCAGTGTGACTCTATAGCTAACTACCACTTGAAGTGGACCAGAGAGTTCTGCTGGAAGACCTACAAATGCCTAGAGATAATCTCAAAGCCCTTCGGCACAACTCCATGTGTGAAGTCTTGGCTCTGCCTTCTCCTCTCTTCTGCTTTAGTTCCCCCTGTTTATAGGCCTTCTCAATAGTGTAGAGACCTTCCATTGTATTAGTTTTTGGGTGAAGCTTAAAATCCCCCCACAGGCCAATCTTAGTTGGTCTATTCCATTGCCCTGTATAAAGCTCTCTTGCTGGACTCCTCCTTGTTCTACAGTCACTAGAAGCTTGGGGCATTGTCTGGTAATCCTAGGCCAAGCAATCCAAAAACAGGCATTCTTAGCACCTGCTGCATTAAGCAGTATTTTATACCAACAGCCCAAAGGATAGCAGAAGCTTTTGGCCAGCCTAAGCTTCACAGGAGATAAGATTAAGACAGTTTGTAAGTAACAATTTATAATCCATCACTTGGCACCAGAGACAAAAGAGACTGTCAAAGACCCCAGAAAGATGCAACCAACAAGATCTCCTTTTGTAATGTATTGTTTTAAGTTACCTTATGATAGTCCTGGGTGGAGTTAACCATTTACTCATCTTGTTTCAGTAAACTCATTTGGTTATCTTTTCACCTTGCCCAAAGTGCCTGTCTGCTAAGGGTCTTAATCTCAACAGAAGGTATACTGAGAGCCAGACAATCTAGTTTTCCCAAAGGCTCGGATGTGCCATCATACCATGGTCCTTCCTAGAGAACATATTAATCAAATCTGCACCCTGCTGCTAGAGCCTTGGATGTCTTATACCATGCTATTCCTTTACCTTGTTGGGATGTCTGGCACTGGGGGCCAGTCCATGAGTTTGTGCATTCGCAGGAATAGCCATTCACCCTATCAGTGCAGGTTCCTCCATGCTGACAAGGATTGCTGGCACAATCGTCAATGTTTTCTGTGCAGTTGGCCCCAGTCCAGCCAGGATCACACACACAGTTGTGACCAGAGATTGTAACCTGGAGACATACACCCAGACAAAGCCAAGGATCAGTACATATACATCAACCAGCACCATAAACTAGCATGTGATGCTGACTTGCCAGGCTGATGATGCCAGCCTGGCAACTCAGAGTAAAGCAATTGCCTCAAGCAGCAATTGCTTGATTTATTGGCAACAAAAAGCCATTAAGTCATTAGTTGTTTCTTATTGTTATATTTTTATCACAAACCAGGAGGGGAGAGTTGTATAGGTTTTTTGTTTCAGGGCCAAAAATAGTTTTATTGGCCTTGGTGCTAAGTGCCTGAATTTCAGTATGAGTGAGGAACATTTTGCTCTGGCTCAGGTAATAAAATGTGTTGTGACACCTCTGTTCTTTTTCATAGTTCATGGATTTCCTGTTTTTGCTAAGATTTGTCTTGTGAAATATTACTGCAAATGAACTCAATATACAATTTTCAGTGGCTTGGCAAGAGCCTCACTGACTTCAGTTAATGGTAGCATATCCAAATAGAATTTTATGAATTTGAGGCCCCAAAAGGGGAAAGCTGCCAGGAAAGGGACTGTAATTCTATGCACGCTTCCTGTTAAGTAAATCACATTGAACACAGTGGGATTTATGTTGAGTAAACATAGACAGGATTACACCATTAATCTCATATACATTCGAAAATAATTCAAATCCGGGGAGCAGGGTGAGCTCCCACTGTTAGCCCCAGCTTCTGCCAACCCAGCAGTCCGAAAACATTCAAATATAAGTAGATCAATAGGTACTACTCTGCCAGGAAGGTAACAGCACTCCATGCATTCATGCTGGCCACATGACCTTGGAGGCGTCTACGGACAACAACGGCTCTTCAGCTTAGAAATTGAGATGAGAACCACCACCACCCCCCAGAGTCAGGCATGACTAAACTTAATGTCAAGGGGAAAACTTTACCTTTTAAGGTTATTATAGC
Source organism: Anolis apletophallus (assembly GCA_030556195.1). Classification (NCBI taxonomy): domain Eukaryota; kingdom Metazoa; phylum Chordata; class Lepidosauria; order Squamata; family Anolidae; genus Anolis; species Anolis apletophallus. The sequence goes on along the minus strand of JARBWK010000008.1, from coordinate 34,343,604 downwards.
AAGCATGTGATGACTGGTTTTCTGGGTATTTTAATAGAAGCAAAAAAATCTTCATTTTTTAAAAAAAGCCCTAGCATCAAACACTTACAAGGCACTGCCCATTAACACAAGGATTTTGGGTTTGGCATATATTACTCAGTGCAACACATCCATTTGGGCCGTAGCCGTTCCCAGTATATCCATCTGGGCAGATACAAATAGGTATAAGCCCTGCAAAAAGAAGAGTCAAGTTAATGAAAGTGATGGATGTGACCACAATTTAGCATTCATTGGTTGGAGAGGACTGGCCCTACCGTTAGGTAGGGACAATCCTCTCAGGTGGCTGGTGTTGAGTGTGTTTTCCTCTGAGATTGCTGTGAACCATGCAGTATGCTGCATTCCCTCCTCCCAGATTATCCTGCTTCCTTCAGATGCAGAGAAGGATAGTGTCTCGTTTCCATGTGAGGAAATTCACCTCACAGGCTGATTAGTATTTTTACATTGAATGGGATGAAGGCACTATTTTGTACTACACCCTAGAGAACTAACTGTCCTAAGACACTCCTGAGTGTAACTTTAAGTTGAAGTGTTGAAATTAAAGTGTGCTTGTATGGGTGCAATGGCATTTTATACTCAGACCCATGCAACAAAATGTCTGGAGCCAATCCTCACTTCATTCCATCATTAAAGCAAACTGTTGTGGTTATTCATTTTCAGGAACAGTGATTACCTGGTGTGCTGCTACATGTAGCAAGTGAATGGCAGCCTCCATTGCTGATTGAGCAAATGTTAACTGGGGTGCATATTTTCCCATCACCTTCGTAGCCTGTTTTAAACAAAGCAGTTAAGATTATCAAGCTTTGGGCTCATCATATGACAGGGATCTGAGGATGAAACGCTCCACAGTCCTGCTACACAGATCTTTTTAGAAAAAATGACAGTAATGAGAGAAGCCATCCCTTTGCCAGAGGCAAATTCTTTTCCAGCTTTTTTCTGCCTAAGAAGTTTGGCTTGGACTGCACTGATATCAGCACAAACAATCTCATATAATAATCTAGTGTATAACTCAGCATGAATGGTGGCGATCAGAACCAAGTCTTATGACCTTGACTGTATCAACCGCTCCACTTTGTTCATTTTTTTGGATCTCAGCCACATAAGAACCCAAGATACAATACTGCTGTACTAACAATAAAAAAGGTCCTTCTTTAAAGAATGATAAACACACCCAGAATCCTTCAACCAGTTGCTGGTTCTGGCCCAGCTTACTTATCTGAAAGCATCTGCCTCTACGACCCACCTTGTAATCCAAGATCATCCAGGAGGTCCTGCTCTCGCTGCCACCAACATCGCAAACGCGTCTGGCAGGGACGAGAAACAGGGCCTTCTTGGCTGTGGCCCCCCACCTGTGGAACACACTCCCAAATGACATAAGATTGGCCTCATCCCTCCTGGCTTTCAGGAAGAAATTGAAATTGTGGTTTTGGGACCAGGCTTTCGGTCAGCATACATAATTAGCACTTTAGACGGACATTGACTGAAATGGAATGGCGACACGGCTGATGAGACTGTTTTATTGGTTTAATTAATGCTTTATGTATTTTAATTATTGTTGTATTATTGTTATTGTTTATATGTAACAGCATCGAATCATTGCCATATGTAAACCATCCTGAGTCCCCCTTTGGGGGTAGAGAAGAGACGGTGTAGAAATACCGGAATTAATAGAGAAGCGTAGAAATAAAACTATGTAGAAGCAGTGTGGGAATACTCACAATAGTGCTAGGAATAAGTATGCTCTGGCAAGAAAAATAAAATGATAAGCCGCTTCAGAAATGGAATGTGTGTTTTCCTTTTTAAAAAAAGAATCTGTAATTTCTATGACTCAAGCAAGCAAGAAATCATATTTTGGGATTGAGCAATCATAGTGACTCTTAGTGAAGAAGCAACTGCTGAAAATGGCACTCAAAGGAGACCTTGGAGAGCTGCATTTCATGCAAATAAATACCTGCAAATACCCCCAAACATCCACTACAGAAGCTAAGGGGGAATTTTAGCTTTAGCCCCAAGAGAGTTCTTTTTGACAGCAGAAAGTGGCCCAAAATTGACTTTAGCCACTTCATGAAAAGAGATGACTCAACAAGAAAAGACAATGCTTGGTAAAATAAAAAGCATACTAGGGGAAAAAAGGAAGACCACATTCCAGATAGACTCAATCCAAGAAGCAATCACCCCAAGTTTGCAAGACATGAGCACAGCTGTTTAGGATATGTTGATTTAGAGGTCTCTCATTCATAAGTTCACCACAAGTTGGCTTGAAGGCAAGGGGAGCACAGGGAGTCAACAAAGCAATCCTGGGTGCTGCAAGCCGCACATTTGTCTCTTAAGGCTTAGGAAAGCAATGATATGGTTGGGGCATATCATCATTTAGATGAGAACATGTTTGACAATCCCAGTTCCCTTGATCATGACCACACTTGCAGCTCTGGATAGGCAACCATGTTTTTTAAAATCAATAAATACTCTCTTGTAATAGTAATGGGATTCGTTTAGCATAAAATGTTATATGAGTATATATGTTTAATTTATATGCATCTTTTTCCCAGAGAGGTCTCACAAAATGAATCAATTATAACCCGACAAGATCCAACACATATTGTACCTCCCAACACATACCTCCTGTTAGTATTACTACATGGACAGTTCTCAGTTTCTTATAACAGAAAGGAGGAGTTTATAATATGTTCTTAAGAAAACCAGAAGTACAGCTGTACATGAACCACATTTTATTTACTCAGAGACAGGGCCCAGTGTTTCTATGCTACTATGATATATGGCAAGTATAGAAAAATGCACTACTAGCCATGCAGGGTTTTCTCCCCCCCCCTTTTTTTGGTCATGTTAATCACTTGGGGGGGGGTTGCTTACAACACTGTTATATACAGTGTTTTCAATAGGTACAGAGCCAAATGTTTTAGAAAATAAGAAAAAAGAAAAAGATGCAAATAAGAGAGCAGAAAAGCCCGCTGTTTACCTGGGGGACAGTGATTGCAATAGAAGGATCCCATTGTATTGATGCACTGAACCAGTGGGGCAGTTGAGCAACCTCCATTGTCACTCTCACATTCATTAATATCTTGACAACTGTAGCCATTTCCTTGCCAACCTGCGGATATGAAGAGATACATAGAAGAAGCATGATAGGAGACTTTGGGCAGTTGGAATAGGGAAGGAGGCTAATTTCTGTATGTAAAATACTCAATATCCTTTTGTACTTCACCTAGATAAATGTTTTTATACCCACAAAAGCTCAAGTGAAAATTAAAAATAGTCTTACTGCTGCAACATTTTTTTCTGTTTTCCTCCCTCTCATTTCCTACATATACATACACATTACTTTAAAAGAAAAGCAAACACAGTCATCCCATTACATTTGTGGTGTTGACTTTTGTAGATTTAGTTATTCATTGGTTTGATTTAAAATGTTATCTCTAATAACATCTAGGTCTTCCAGTATGACTCTATGGTCAGCTTCCTCCAGACCTAGAGATTTCTGGACAGAACAACTCTCTAGGAATCTTTATATCTAATGCAATTCCATAGTGAACTGACTATTGTGTCATGCTAAAAGACCTAGAAATACTTCAAGATGTTCTCTCAGCTTAAAAATCGTTTCTTATCTATGGCTTTTCACTTTCATGGGGGTGTTTTGCTAGGATTAGGGCCCATGTTGAGGGATGGGTTAGTTGTCAAACTAATTCTGATGATATGAAAATAGACCATTCTGAAATATTACTCACCTGTTGGGCAAGGACCACAGGAATAAGAGCCTGGTATGTTGAAGCATTGGACAGGAGGATTCAGTGAGCAGGGTGGTTGAGGAAGGCTACATTCATCTATGTCTGCACTGCAGGCAAGGCTTCCCGGTGGTGACATCCAGCCAGCGTCACACAAACAGGTGTACTTTGGCTACCAGATTGAGAACAAGGCAGCCATAAAAACAACTGTGATTGCCTCAAATAAAGCAGCTCTCAATAAAGCACTAGCACCATTGCTCATATCAGATAGGCTTCAAATCACATCAATGATTTCCCATATTTGGTATCTGATGTCATGGCCATGGTTCACCATTCTCCATAACCAGAAATGACATTCCAATAATATGTGAGATCAACTGATACTTCCCAAAACACTGTTTAGATCAGTGGTTCTCAAACTGTGAGTCCTCAGGTGTTTTGGCCTACAACTCTGAAAAATCCCAGGAGGTTTACCAGCTGTTGGGATTTCTGACAGTTGAAGGCGAAAACATCTGGGGACCCACAGGTTGAGAAACACTGGTTTAGATTCATAACCAGTACCACACCAACAGATGATTTTGATGACCCAAAGTCTTTTTTTTGTAGCCTAAACATTAATGTTGTTGAAACCTAAGGGTCCAAAAGCAATTGTCATTCCTGCATCAGGTTCTGCTAGTGGTACATTCCTGTTTTGCATTAAAAACAGATATTCAATAAAAACCAGGGCTATGTGACTTATGTATTATCCCATTTCTCTCATGAGTTTGTAGAGTTGTATCCAAAGATTGATACAATAATGGTCACTTGACATATGATAGAGGAAAAGCGACGAGATATAATCAAAATATATGACTTTTCCAAGCTTTGGTTCATTTGCAATAGTCTCTCAAAACTATTTTCATCCATTGAGGCTTTATGGAATAATTTCAGTTCTTCACTATCCTCTTACATACACAAACACAGAGGGGCTTTTATAAGATTTTCATTTACTTCTGAAGATTGTGATTAAACCCTTTAGTTGGATCGTTTTTGTTTTGGCTATATTGAAAGGTTTTGGTTATTTCAGCTAAGACATGGCTAGATAAATAGAGACAGTTCAGATTTAATGATACAGGAGTTTATCACATGAGGCAGGCAAATCGCAATTACAGCAGGACAACAGTGACTTTGCCCTGGATGTGTCACATGATATACTTCCTTTCCCACCATTCAGCTGATGGGAAACAGCCAGGAAAGCATTTCTTTTACAAACACAAATAATCCATTAATAACCTCCTTTTGTTAAAAAAAAACAACCCCAAAAAACCTGCTTTCCGACTATTTCCCACTGCAGTTACAGGGAGGAAATAACATGCATGGAGTGAGCTTCTTATTTTCCAGCACCACTGGGCTCTTGGAAGTTTAGTGGGAACACTATGCAGCTGGGAGATAAGTTGCACCTGTTGAAATCATGTGATGTGCCACCACCAATCATGGACCCTGCAACAATGCCAGAAACCTTGTGGATATCACAAAAAAACATTAAGAAGGCATACATATGGCCTGCTATCCATTGTAGTTACCGTACTTTGCCTGTATAAAACTATAGCCTCAAGCACCACTAAATCACACCAAACTAATACACTGACCATACGGTCAGACTCTTCTTGATTACCTGATTAGGTTGTTCTCTGATTCCATCAACACAAAACCCATGTTGACAAAGAACAGGAGACCCTCTTTCACAGTCATCATATTTTGAAGCACAGAAGGGTCCATAGGTTTCCGGTGTACAAATGCAGCTTTAGGAGGAAGAGTACAACAATATTATATTCTTTAATTTTTTGAAGACTGCCCTTGATCCCATTCATACAACATGAATCCCATTCATACAATGTATTAGTACATGTATGTATTCATTCAATCAATCTATTCATCAATACATAGATGCATATTCATAAATTTGATAGCCTGATATATATTCCCATGAGTTCAAGGCATGAAGCTGTTTTGAAAAACAAACTCACCAGCATTTTACTCAGTTGTTTATTTACTCATTTATTTGGCTTACGTCCTTTCTCCCCCTAGAACTTACAATCACAGCAGTTCATAGCATGGTCAAAATAAATAGGATCTGGTGCCTGCCTTCTTTCTATTAAATTGGAATTATTTCTATTTCTTTGAGGGCTTTTTTACATGAGCACAACTCTTAAAAGTTTTCATGCATGTCATTGGAGGGTCACATTTAAGTTGGAACAAAGCTCTGGGTCATATTCTCAACTAGCAGGATATCTCAAGGTTGAAATGGGCAGTGAACAAAGATGAGGGTACCTAATTTAATGATTCAAGGTGTTAAACTATTCAAGGTGTTTAATCCTCCAAAACAGGATTAAAACATTGAAATGCTCATTTAAAGTTTGAGTTTGCCACATTCTTAACACTGAACACTGCTGCTCATGGTAGCCTACTGCAGGTTGGCATGGGAATCTACATCTGACATGTCTATACAATGAGATCAGGCATCCTCAAACTATGACCCTCCAGCTGTTTGGACCTCCTAGCTGGCTTGTTCAATGGTCAGAAATTCTGGGAGTTGGAGGCCCAAACAGCTAGAGGGCCACAGTTTGAGGATGTCTGCTTAGATGTTTGCATACTATATATAATTTTAGCCTATATATGAGTATTGCTAGACACACAAACAGCCTGGCTCCATAGAGCTTTTTAATAATCCAGGAAATTGCTCTCAGTATTGGAATGCAATGATTCTGCTTTTTATTACTCCATAGTCAAGATAGTATATCAGAAGTCATGCTAAATCCTGGATCAGATGTGAGAAACTGCAGAATCTCAAAGTCAAATCTGATTATCTGGGTTTCCCAAGAGGGCCATCTTCTCTTCACATGACATCATCTTCAATATTTCCCAGCATCTGTACAAGCTGCTCATTCTAGGAGGCTGAAATACCCCATTCTCCAGTTTAGTTTCTGGTAATAAAGAATTTTACACTAACATTTTCTGGTAATTTTGGTCTCAAACTTTTGCCTTTGTCCCACTCATCAATAGCATATAGTTCCCCAAAATAGATCCTTGCTGTCCAAATTTTGCACTTTTTCAGCTGATTTTAAAATCTCCCAGTTTCTCTCTCCTCATTCTCCTCCTTTTCCCTTTTGCTATAAACTAAGTTCAATGCATAAAAGTAGTTTTAACACAATAAACTCAGCAAAGGGGAAAGGAAGGGTAGAAACTTGGCCTTCCCAGTAAGCTCAGGCCAAAGCAAGCTGCTTCAGGCTCTCAGAGTTAATGTTTTCTTCCTCATAATAAAAATTTCCATCTTAACCAGGTTCCAGTAGTGCTTGGCCACAGGGGCGGTCCTACAAGATAGGCCAAGTAGGCGGCCGCCTAGGGCGCCATCTGGGAAGGGGGCGCCATCCTGGCCACATGGGGCGCCATCCTGGCCCTGCTGATGTTCCTCAGACAGTGCTGCAGCTGCCTTGTGTGCTCCGACGCCGCTTCTGGGCACGCGCGGAGGTTTTCATGCAGGCGCAGTTGCTCCGGAGCTGAGGTTGAGTGCAGGAGCAACTGCACATGTGCGAAAACCTCCGCGCATGCCCAAGAGCTCCCTTGCGCAGAAGCCTGTAAGCAAAGCACTCCCTATCGGGCAGGCAGGGAGTCCTTCCCCTCTCCCTTTGTCTCCGCCGCGCGTGTGCGTTTGCAGGGAAGGAGAAAAGAATCAGTGAAGGAAGTGTAAGTGAAGAAATGAATGAAGGGCTTTCCTCCTCCTCCTCTGTGACCTCTTCTCTCCCTCCTTCCTTTCTTCGGCTCTATTTCTGTCTAGACCTGAGGGGCCTGAGGCTATGAGGAGTTGTGGGAGTTGGAGGCCAAAACACTTAGAAGGAGGGAGGGCGGGCCCAAGTTTGCCCAGGCCGCGCTGCCTGTATTCGACCTCATTTGAACATTTTGGCTGTTTTTCTATTTACATTTACATTGGGATCCTAATTTTGGACTTATGGGAGACTCCTATGAATTATGAGTCGGGTGATAGGTAATATATTCTGATTTTGATGCATTTACATTGCATTTCTTGTTGATTATTATACAGTTCTGCTTAATATTGTCATACAATATAATACAAATACAATATAACAATAGAATAATGATATATTTTATATTACATGTAATATTACAAACAATATTGCAGTATAGTGGTATTGTACAAAATAGTAATATATAATATTTTATTTTACTTTATTTTGGGTTATTTGAGTTTTATAGGAGTAATGAAAATATTTAGTAGAGGATAATTTTATTTAAATAAATAATTTTATTATTTTATAATAATATAATAGAATGTTACATTATATTATAATGTCAATATATTATAATATAATTATATTGTAATGTAGTATAATATAATTATGATATAATATAGTATGAGTATGGTATAATATATTGTATATACATTGATACAATATAATACTACTAATGGTATTGTGATATTATAATTGTATATTTGTTTTACATGGGGGGCGGCAAAATAATGTTTTTTGGGGGGGGCACCAAAATAATGTTCGCCTACCATTTAAAATTACCTTAGACCGCCCCTGCTTGGCCACATGTAGTTTTCCTCAGTGGAGCATCAAAATACACAGCTTGGAAATGGGTCCTCTGACATGTCAAAGATTATGATGTGACTCCACTGACAAGACTGATTTTTGAGCATTGGAAAAGCTAACATCGTAGGCAGCACAATTGGTCATACAATGATAGAAAGAAATACGGAGGTTTGGAGAACCCACAGCTCAAAGCCAGATAGAGGCCAACATTTCTAAATTATATCTATGATTCATCAGCTCCGCTCATTTGCTAATCAGTAAGAACCTTTTCAGTTGTAGTCCTATTCTATGGCAATTTCTCCCAACTAGGAATAACAGCCTACTCCTACTAATCCTAGCCTGAAAATTGGATGATTCATTTTCTGAGTGCTCCATGTTCCATTAGCTGGATGACTTAATACATTAAATGCAAGCTAACTTGGGTTACTGAGCACTGCCTCCAACGAACTAGTACTGATTAACTCAGATTTCAAAGCTTTAATGCTTGGCTACCCCCCACTGTAATAAAAGAATGGCTTGCTTTTTAACAGATTGCGGGTTTCAAACAGAAAGACTCATTTCCTGGTAAATGTAATTTGAATTACTCTCTGTAAGCATACAGTTTCTCTTGCCCTCCTGCTGTCTAGTTTTGGACATATTAAACAAAGCAAAATTACTGTGTTCAGATACAAAAGGATATTTGGTTTGCACTTCAAAAAGTGACCAGGAGACCTGGATGACTAGTCAAGCAGTTTTCAGAACACGCCGGTCCTTCCTGCCCTGATAGAACCCCTTGAAGAGGAAGAATATGCAATTGTATGTGGTCCGGTTTTACACAGTATTTATTTCTTGCTGCTTTCAAGCTGCCCAGATCAAAGATGTTGAAAGTAGGATATTTAGCAAGACCAGTTAGTCTGGGAAATAAATGAATGATTTGCTGGCAAGGAACTGTATTTAAACAAAATACTTTGAAATATAACGGGACACTTTATAAATTATCCCAGCTACAAAGCAGAGAAAATGTTTTCTTGACCAGATTCAGTAGGCCTACTATGAGTAGTTCCTTAGCTAGAACTGTGCAAAGCAGTATTCAAGGTTGGACAATGTCTGTTTTGGAAAATGGAAATCTTCAGAACCTTTTGGAGATTTTATGATCTTTGGAAAGGCATGACCTTGTCAGAAGTTGCGAAGTCAATTGTATATAATTTTCCCCACCGAAACCCAATTCCCCTTTCCCCTTCCCCATTTTTCCCTTTTAAGCATCTTTTCTGTTCTTACTTTATCTGACTTATTATTAGTAGTCTATCTTTCCCACCCCTCTCTCTTCACTCCTTCACCCCACCCCAATTCCCAGTATAATAATGAAAAGTTGTAATTTCTTTTTTTTCCTTTTTCTCTTTTTTTTCTTTTTTATTGCTTCTACGAGAGCGTAGTATTGTTATTCTTGTCTCACTTTATCCTATTTAGGAAAACTAATAAAAATATTCAAAAAAAGAAGAAGTTGCGACCTTTTGAAAAAATACTGCAAATACATAAAATATAGCAGAGTTTCAGAAGTGTTCTTTTAATTGCCCCCAAAACACCTACTTTCCTTTAAAATATATTTAAAATATAAAAAGTAGCATAGTTAGTTTACTCACAAACTTCATGTATTCAGCATACATGTACTTTGTTTATCGGTCCAGTTATAGGGCATCTTTCTCATGATCAACAGTCCCATAATCTAAAGCATCTCTCTGTTCTGAGAGTCTAAAAGAGTCTAGCCCACTGATTCTCAAAGTGGGCAGTACCGCCCCTGGTGGGCGGTGAGGCGATCAAAGGGGCGTTGGGAGGGTCAGGGGAATTTGGGGGCGGGAAACCCCTTTAAGTGGGCAGTCAACAATTGGCCATTTAGGAGGGGTCGCGCAGCCCTCTTCTTTGGCCCTGCCCCCTTCTATTTGACCTGCATATTAGATATTTGGATTAGAATTCATAAGAGTAGCAAAATTATTTATGAAGTGGCAACGAAAATATGGTTGGGGATCACCACAACACGAGGAACCTTATTTAGGGGTCATGGCATTAGAAGGGTTGAGAACCACTGCATTAATACATATATCTTTCTGTTTAATTTCTATTAATTTTTTTAAAAAAAAATCTAGGGGGGGCGGTGAGTAATTTTTTTTCTGTAAAGGGGCGGTAGGCCAAAAAAGTTTGGGAACCACTGGTCTAGCCTGAAAGTCCAATGAAGTCTCTAAGCATACTGTTCATACTGAAGTTCAAAATAAACAGTTTCTACTGAAGTCTGTAGCATACATCTATTTCTACTGATGTCTCTAAGCATACAGTTTCCATCTTGAAGTCTAAAGAAAAACTTCTCTTACTGAAATCTAAACTGTACTGTTTCTAAAATGGAGTTTGAGTCCTGACCAAGCCCAGTTCTGATCACATGGTCTGCAGCCCCTCCCACAACAAAGAATTAAAGTATAATTGTATACCAAAACACACATATTAAATACAGTAAGCAATTATATACATAACAAATAACTAGTGGAGAAGGCTTTAGAAGGTTGCCATTTCCAACATTCTCTTGGTTTACAGTTTTTAGTAGTTCAGCCCTGAATTATGTTACAATTTTTAATACATATAAAAATTGTATTTTAGTGAAAATGCATATAACCAAAGCTTTGGCAAAATATGTTTAAAATAATGCATATGTTGGTATGATTTTTAAAGATTACAGATTGATGCTAAATGAGATTATAGGCTTATTAGTGAGAAGTATTCATACCTCAGAAATGACTGACCCTTCCCTCTCTAGGAAGTAGTGTTCATTTCATTTGATTTGCTATCAGGTTTCATATGTTGTAAAGTGCTGCATTATATTGGGATAGATAAACTTTCAGAAAGATAGAATATCTGGTTCACTTTACAGCATCAACCAACACAACCAATCAAATATTCAGTGTCTAGCAACAAGAAGAGTTGGGGAGCAGGTGACAGAAGCAAAGAAGGGCAGCAAAGTGTTAAAAATATATCAGTTCAAGCCACTTACTTCAAATATAAAGGAGAACATTTTCCTATCATCAGTATTGATTAAACTACAAATCCATTGGCCAGTATACATAGACTGGAGGGCCATCTCTCTAGATGTTCCATGCAAGCACAGTACAAAACTATGGCTCACCATATTCTTTGGTTTCCAGTATCTAATAACCAGAACATGGATGTTTCTATTTATCTTCATTTATTTGCTATAGATTCATAGGACCATAGATGTATAGAATTATACTGTTGGAAGTAACTGTACTTCCAACCGCCATCTAGATCTCCAAAAAGGAGAGTCCACCTATTCCCAAGACAATACATTCCACTCTTATTTGTCATTTATTTATTTGTCATATTTCTATACTGCCCCTCAACCCGAAGGCGACTCGGGATGGTTTACACAAGAAGTCTCTGCCCTTCAATCAAAAACACGAGTAACAAAACAATGACCATATAACAACAATTAGCAATTAAAACATACAATTACAGTCTCAGCGTCATGTTGAAATCACTTTCCGTCACATTGTCGTCATTCCATATATCTAATTAAACCGTTATATTTCATCAGCAAATGCCTGCTCAAACAGCCAGGTCTTGACTGTCTTGCGAAATGTCAGGAGCGAGGGGGCCGATCTGATGTCTCTAGGGAGGGTGTTCCAAAGCCGAGGAGCCACCACTGAAAAGACCCTGTCTCTCGTCCCCGCCAATTGCGCCTGCGAAAAAGGCAGGACTGAGAGCAGAGCCTCTCCGGATGATCTTAAACATCTCGATGGTTATTAGGGAGAGATGCATTTGGACAGGTAAATTGGACCAGAACCGTTTAGGGTTTTAAAGGCTAAAGCCAGCACTTTGAATTATGCCCGGTAGCAAACTGGCAGCCAGTGGAGCTGGCACAACAGGGGAGTTGTACGCTCTCTGAATGCCACTCCTGTTATCAACCTGGCTGCTGTCCATTGGACTAGTTGCAGCTTCCAAACAGTCTTCAAAGGCAACCCCACGTAGAGAGCGTTGCAGTAATCTATACGGGATGTAACCAGAGCATGGACCACCGTGGCCAAGTCAGACTTCCCAAGGTACGGGCGCAGCTGGCGCACAAGTTTTAACTGTGCAAATGCTCCCCTGGTCACCGCCGAAACCTGGGGTTCCAGGCTCAGTGATGAGTCCTTGATCTTTCAATCAAGAAGTTTTCCCTAATAATTAGGTAGAATCTCTTTTGTTGTCATTTGAATCCATTGGTTCATGTTCTTGCCTCTGGAGCAGCAAAAAACGAGCTCATCTTCTATATGACATCCCTTCAATATATTGAAGTATTGCTGTCACATGACCACTCAATGTTCTCTTCTGCGAGCTAAAAATAGTTCCCTAAGCCACGTCCCACAAGGCTTGGCTTCCAGATATTTTACCATCTTGGCCACCATTACAGACTCCATCTTCTCAATATCTTTCTTGAACTGTGATGCTCAGAACTGAACAGCATATTCCAAAAACGTAGTGGCATAAATACCTTCCTTGATCTGGACATTTGGGCATTATCTAAAGAAGGAGTGGACTGATCACTGAAGATTTCCAAGCTGAGGTTGGATGGCCATTTGTTGGAGATGTGTGGAAGAGGAGGACTTCACAGTAATACTGGCTCAACTGTTTCCAACTCCAGAAGAAAATGAAAAGCAGGTGTTGGCCTCAGTTAAAGCCCCTGCAGCAGGATGTGGCAAGGAGGCAAACAAACAACATCAGAAAATCCTAGAAGGATGCCATAAAGCATAATTGGCAGCAGGTATCTCCTGTGGAACCAAGTACCAGAAATGTGAAAAGACTCAAAGAAAAGCATAAGTACTATATGGACTGCTTGAGTGGGAGGTTCCTTTGAAAGAGTTGGGAGCCAGAGTGGACTGACAATGAGCCTTGTTCCCAGTGAGAAGCCCCTACCAAAGACTCAGGTGTGTGTGTAGAGCAGTGGTTCTCAACCTTCCTAATGCCGCGACCCCTTAACCCAGTTCTTCATGTTGTGGTGACACTCAACAATAAAATTGTTTTTGTTGCTACTTCATAACTGCAATTTTACTACAGTTATGAACTGTAATGTAAATACACGATATGCTGGATGTATTTTCATTCACTGGAGTAAATTTGGCACAAATACCCAATATGCCCAAATTTGAATGCTGTTAGAGTTGGGGGTGGGGGGTTGATTTTGTCATTTGGGAGTCGTGGTTGCTGGGATTTATAGTTCACCTACAATTAAAGAGCATTCTGAACTCCACCAATGGTGGAATTGAACCAAACTTGGCACACAGAACTCCCATGACCAACAGAAAATACTGAAGGACTTGGTGAGCATTGAGTTTGGGAGTCGTAGTTCACCTACATCCAGAGAGCACTGTGGACTCAATGATGGATCTCTAGACTAAACTTGGAATGACTACTCAAAATGCCCAAATGTGAATACTAGGTGAGTTTGGGGGGAAATAGACCTTGACATTTGGAAGTTGTAGTTGCTGAGATTTATAGTTCTCCTACAATCAAAGAGCCTCTTGAACCCCACCAATGATAGAATGGCCAAACTTCCCACACAGAACTTCCCATGACTAACAAAAATACTGTGTTTTCTCATGGTCTTTGGTGACCCCTCTGACACCCCCTCGTGACCCCCCCCCAGGGGTCCCGACCCCCAGGTTGAGAAACACTGGTGTAGAGGGTATAGCTGAAGTGAAGCACCATTTGTGCAGATATATGCTTGGGGCTGAATGTGATTTTGCTGAATCCTGTAGGGTCTATCAACATTCAACAATTTAGCTTCTGCCTGCTGCTTAAACCACGTTTAAGAAGGGTAGTGTTTCATAGCGATGTTTTATAGTTGAATGCACAGCAACAGGCATCCTCCATGGCCTCCCAGCACTCTCCCAAAGGTCCCAGAAAGGTGGAAGTTTAGCTTTTGCACAATCAGTAGAAGATTCTGACTTTTATAACTACTCAAATGTGGATTACATAGGTCTAAGTTGGACTTGGTCTGTGTAACTTACTAACGGAATGCCAGCCTCCGTCTCTCTATGAGTCGAACTCTCTTATGATTACCTTTTAAAAACTCTCAGGAAAGTACCAAGCGGCACTACTTACTGTTACTAAAGGGGAAAATGCATCTGGGACACATTTTTGTGGTAAGGAAGAATTAGAATTGCTCCAAATTAATCCATCTAAAAGCTTACAAACAATGAAGAAGTGTTCCCAAACAAGATCAATACTAAGTAAACATTTGCAGAGAGAACAGATTATTGTCATGGTGGTTATTGTTATTATTAGTTTGAGGCCAAAAGCAAAATGCTCTGTAGAGAATTCTGGCATGTGGCCCTCTCTCACTAGGAAAGCTGTGTCAGGAAATCTGGTTTTCACCAGCTAGCCACTTTTAATAAAACAAGGGCTTTTAAACAAGATCTCTTACAGACTTATCTCAGAGCCAAGAGGTTTATCTAAAATGAAACAGTTAAACATTTCTCAGTGAAACAGAGCTGGATGAGAAGGTATCTGTACATTTTCAAACACAATGCCTATGTGTGTGTGTGTGTGTGTGTGTGTGTATCCTAATTTACAAATATTCCCCACTTTTGGAATAGTGCTGGTGCTTCCCCAAACTACAAATTCCAGAATTCAACAGCATTGAGCCATGACTCCAAGTGCATTTGGGTGGGTTTCCATCACTGTCAGGAAGCCTTGGAAGGTTTATCTAGGAAAGGATGTCTTGATGGTCAAATCTAGCTATCCTTTCCCTTTCCCATAATACTTCAGAATTCGTTCACATCTAACATTCTCTGAGTCTAAGGGCTATGGGAAGTTCAAAGGATGGCTAGACTCCCTTAACTCACCAAATTTCTAGCATTCAGTAATAACAGTAAACTGCAACGGAACATTTACAAAATCAGTTTAGGCATCCAATGAAAAGAGAAAGGCCAAAGTTATCAAGGGGATGTAATCACAGCAAATATAAGAGCTGTAGGTGTGAAAAAAAATTAGTGTTTCATTTACTAAAGTAAACGTAAAGGTTTTCTCTGACATTAAGGGGTGGTACTAATTTCTAAGCCGAAGAGCCGGCGTTGTCCATAGATGCCTCCAAGGTCATGTGGCCAGTATGACTGCATGGAACGCTGTTACCTTCCTGCAGATGTGATACCTATTGATCTACTCACATTTTCATGTTTTCAAACTGCTAGGTTGGTAGAAGCTGGGCCTAACCGTGGGAGCTCACCCCGTTCCCCAGATTCGAACTGCTGACCTTTTGGTCAGCAAGTTCAGCAGCTCAGTGGTTTAACCCGCTGCACCACCAGGGGGTGAGTTTCATTTACTGCATTGCTAGAAATCTTGGGACCAAAAGGATACAATATATTTATTTGGAGGGCATGCCTTCATTTTAGCCCAATCTAACCCACTATAACCCTGAGTACACATCAGAAATTTATCTTGATTGGCTTCTATAGCTCTGGCAACTATTCAAAGAAATCATTTAATGGTTTTTGCATATGGACCTCTGCTTGAACACCTCTCTTCTATAATGGACTATAAAGGATATTAGGAGTTACCTGTAACTACCCGGAGTATTTACACATGTAGCTCCATTCTGGCAAGCAAGTGGTGTCCCAGCATAAATCTGGCACTCATTAACATCAACAGAACAAAATGGACCCTGAGAAAAGAAACACGAATTATTTCTCAAGTAAAATGTGGGGCAAAATGGGATCTGCAGAGTCAGTGTATGATATAGAATTTCAAAAGATTTATAGCATCTGGCTTGCCTTTGGCAAGGCTTCCTTCAGTAAACGCTAACACAAAACTCAATTGTTCAGCTCTGCCTCCCTCATCAATGGAAGTACAGTATGTTTTCATTTAATTTAAAACACGGGGCCAGGAAACACAGACACTTTCAGAGATGAAATTTTGCACTGTCGTCCCTAAGGCTGCTAACCCCAGAGATATCCAAGAAAGCACATGTTCTTTTAAAGGAGTTATTATATAGGAATCAATCTGTATGGTGACTTAAAGAAAGTACATGCTACTAATATGACAACACAGATTTTAGAGCTTTCTCTGAGTGAATTAAATTGCAAGGCCAGCTGATGAGGCAAACAGCAAGTCTTTTTTAAAAGCCACAAATTTCTCACCTGATGGCTACATAATACATCAAATTGGAGCAATTAAAATTATAGGTTTCTTTGATTATCCATTTATTTTTATGACCTGAAGTCTGCAGTACATATCTGAATGGGCCATCAGAGAAGTCACTGCAAACCATTACCTGTGACTTTTTTTAATTTTTAAGAAGGATTATAGTGCATCAGTGAAATGGCACTTTTGTATCATCACTGCACTCTAAAATCAGAGTGGAATAAATTTGCCCTCCAAATCGTAAGTGCAGTAAACCATGCCTTTTTGTTTTACATTCTGGAACAGCCTTCGTTGCTAGATTTTTCTCAAAAGAATAGGATGAATTCACAGGAAGGTGACTACAAGCTGTAAACCCAACAACTCTTTATGAGCTTTATCATGAGGAGTTGTATATGTTTAGACTAGCGGCTCCCCACCAGTGCTCCGCAAGAACTAAAGTATGGTCCATGGCCTTACCATTACTACACCGTTGCAATGAGTGACTGGTCTCGCAATCCTCTTATAGTGCCGAGGCAGCAGAGATGTCGGGAGGGGAGAGGCTGACTACCCACGAAAGGCATGACAACAAGCCTCCTGACTGCTTCTCCTCCTCCTCCCACTTCCTGAGTGGAACCATTCCATATGGCACCTGGCTTGGTGTCTTCATTTTTAGGCCTGTTCTTGGGGTTATTTGGGGTGCTGATTCAGAAAATTGCATTGGATAGAAAACATCAGTTCTAGATTATTAAATATGGTTTGCTGTGGGCGAGCATATAGTGGCTACTGGATGGTATATGTTTGTATCAGAAACTAGAGCTGATGTAGTCTATCCAATGCAATTTTCTGAATCAGCACCTCAAATAAGCAAACTGAATCTAAAGTTGACTAAAAACTGATTCATAACCTTTTTGGTACGAATGTTGGAGAGTGGTCCCTGGTCAAAATGGTTCCTGGTCAAATGGGTCATGATCCAAAAAAAGGTTGGGAACCACTGCTTTAGACCAATATGGAAAAGCCCAATAGGCTTTTAGGAATTGTGGGTGTAGAAGTCCAAACACCTGAAGGCCGAAGTTTGCTCATACCTGCTGTAGAGGATCACGACGCTTTACTTGTGACATACATTGAATGATTCTTACCTGCCAGCTGTGAGGACAAAGGCAAAAGAAGGCATCCAGCAAATTTATGCAAGTTCCAGAATTCTGGCAGGGGTTGCTGTTACAGGCTTTTGTCAAGAAGCTCTGTGTGAAAAGAAGGGAGCAAATACATCTATTCTGTCAGAATCCTTCAGTTTATTGGTACAGTTTTCAAAGAATCTCCAAATATCTAAGTAACTTGATTGTATTTGGTTGCAACTCAGAAAATAAGTTGAGGAGTTAATCATGAAAGTTGTCCTATTGCGCTACCAGTAAAAGTTGACAACCATATTTCTCAAGAAGAAACATTGCATTCTATCTGTACTGTTTCCAGAACAATTCCACCACCATCATCAACAACAACTCATGCATGCCCAGAGCAGAATGCATTGTGGATCACTGTGCATATGACACTAAGTCGTCTGTCAATGTACGACTGCATCTGTTGATGTTAATGACTCATTGGTGTTTTTAAGGGTTTTTAAGGCAAGCGGTACACAGGGACAGTTTAATCAGCTCCTTCCTCCAAAACAGTGGTTCTCAACCTGTGGGTCCCCAGATGTTTTGGCCTTCAACTCCCAGAAAGTCTAACAGCTGGTAAATTGGCTGGGATTTCTGGGAGTTGTAGGCAAAAACACCTGGGGACTCACATGTTGTGGAGCACTGTTCTAAAATATAGCCTACAGCACCTGACATTCATTGGAAAGGCATACTAACCAAGGCTGACCTCACTTAACTTCCAAAATCCAATGCCATTTGTCGCCTCTGTGGTATCACTTTGATATTAATTTGTATTATTCTAAAAACATATTATTATGTTCATTCCATTAAATTACTCACCTGCTCAAGGTTTTGAATTCTGCCTTCAATATTTGCAATCTGCAAACAGAAATTAAAAGATAAACATTCTGGAATAATAATGATAAATCCATATTATATTTAGCAACGAAGAGTAGATTAAGAAGAAAGGCTAGACCCTCAAGTAGACAATAGGAAAATATTGTTGTATCCTCTCCAGTGCTACAAATAGTAATATAAAGTTGTCTTGACCTGGATTCCTTTGAATAAGAGCACATGAGAGATGGATGAATTTTTTTTATAATATTTGCTTTATTTGCAAATATACAAGTAAAGTGTGTTTGGTAAAACAGAAACCCTACTAAAGAAGAATCCCTTACCCCACCCCACATTGATGCCCCATAATAAAACCTCAATGTTGCAAGTGGTGTAAATATCAACGGATATATCAATGGATAACATAGGCTCAAAGGACATGTAGTAAGACTGCATTCAAATGCAAACACTAACCCTGACCTTTAAGGTCCCATCAATGAACTTCTAGATCTCCCTCTGTTTCTTTCACTTCGGAAGAACTGTTTTTCATGTAATACCCTGGTTCCTCTTCACTGACAAGGACAGTCATCACTTGCTCAGAGTTATGATGGTTTACTACCTTTAAAATATTCATAAGGCACTTCCTTAACAATATGTTCTAAAAGAGACATTAACTAACAGTTTTGAGTTATTAGCATAGAGCTAATAACTCAAATTGAATCAACTCTGCAGGAGGGAGAGGAAGAAAGTGAAATGTTGTTGGACCTCAACTCTCAGTAGCTATAATCCACAGAGCCAATGGTATAAAATCCAGGGATTTGTCATCCACCGAACTCTGGAGGGCTGTATGATTCCCATCTGTTTAAACATACCAAAAGAAGGATGAGCCAGAAGCCTAACACAATCAAGATGGTTGCATTGAAATCAGTCGGATCCTTTATGAATCACTAAACTTGTTCTACATTTTCCATCTTTTTAGATACATGTGTTTTGCCGAAGTAAGCGCTCAAATTTATGGTTTCAGTTGGAAATGCAGAAATCTTTCAATCTCTATTTTGTTATACAATCTACTGAATTCATGCAGTTTTTATCCATTGACACATCTTTTTCAATCACTACCATCATTTCTAACTATGTGGGTGTGTTTCATCTGATAGAAACCTCTGCTATGCCTTCATACTCAGAGGGAGGACATACTCCCTCATAAGGGAAGTGAGGAGTTACAACTTTCACTGAGAGTGCCAAGTCCAACAGAATCTCATCCTATCCTTATTTTCAGTTATGGGAAATATCTCTATTCTTTATCCAAGCAGCTCTTGACAGAATCCTAGGGACAAGAGAAATCTTTCTCAACATAATCTGATTAAGGGAGCGAACAATGACAATAAAACAATGAAAACCCTTCATTCTTAAAAACATAACCATCTTAACATGTCTGGGTGAAATAGGGCATCAGAAAAAAAACTGGAATATGGGTAATCAATATGGCCCAAAACTAAATACTCCTACTGATTTCAAAATGCAATAGTTCAAATTGAATCAACTCTGCAGGAGGGAGAGGAAGAAAGGGAAAAATTGCTCTTGCCAATAGATTCAAGCAAAAGCACATTGCCGCAGTCTCTCCTCATGCTTCTTCATACTAATTAATTACTTTTGCCATCTTCACCGCATGTTGCTTGGCTACACATATTCCAATTTTCATCTAAGAAATCCAGTTAAATCATGTCACTTGAAGTTAAATTCATACACACACCCTAAAGTTTAGAGAATTGTAAATTCCATTCCTAGGTGTCATATCGTTGAAATCCAAATATAAGCCTTGGCTTGTGTTTTAAGTTAGAGTGGTGATTAATATCACCCCTCTTTAGAACATGTTGGCCAGAATGGCAGCTTTGTAAGACCAGCTTAGACTTCAGCAGCACTACTGTGGTTTACACCAGATTAACTAGTTTGTTGATCTACTACCTTTGTATTACATCCAAAGTCTGCTGAGCCTAGAGCAACCACCCAGAGATTAAACATTATGGAGGAGGAGAAAGATAAAAAGCAGAGGGATTTGCCTGATAAAGTGACTCATACAAAATGCTTTGGCTACTTTCATTCCCATTTTTACATGGACAAAGGTCAGAGGAACATGAAGAGCACTGGTTTGTTGGTTTTTTTTTTTCAAAAGTCACATTTGGAAAATCTCAAGTCTAGTCCCATAGTTTTAATCCCCCCCCCCCCATGTCATGAGTGACTTGAGAAACTGCAAGTCTCTTCTGGTGTGAGAGAATTGGCCGTCTGCAAGGACGTTGCCCAGGCGATGCCCAGATGTGTTGATGTTTTTACTATCCTTGTGGGAGGCTTCTCTCATGTCCCCGTATGAGAAGCTGGAACTAACAGATAGAGCTCATCCATGCTCTCCCCAGATTCGAACCTGCGACCTGTCAGTCTTCAGTTGTGCCGGCACAAGGGTTTAACCGGGGGCTCCAATTCAGATCATATGCCCTAGATTAGTGCAGAGTGAAGTAAGCTTGAGTTTGTCTTGGCCAGTTAGATTTTACATAGACATGCAACGTATGTCATCATATGAGTGCTAGTGTGCTATAGTGATGTGAGCATACGGCTTTGACTTTGGAGACCAGGGTTTGAGTCCCTATTTGGACATGGAAGCTCATAGAATCATAGTTGGACCTCATGGACCATCCAGTCCAACCCCCTGCCAAGGAACAGGAAAAAGGCATCCAAATCACCCCCAATTCAATGCACCCAGTGTCCTTTCATGGTGACAGAGTGGAATAATAATAAAGTTTCATTATTATTATTATTATTGGCAGATCATGGATTCTCAGCCTCAGAACAAGGCAACAACAAACCTCCTGTGAAAAAATCTTGGCAAGAAAACCCCATGATAAGCCTTAGTGCAACCATAAATTAGAAACTAGACATATTGCAACAAACAACAAATATATAGCCTTATTGACAAACTTTTTTACATTTATGATATAAATAAATTCTTAGTCTAGGAAACATTCTCTGAGGGCATAGAAAACTTATGTCAACCATAAATAACCCATTGACAGAAAAGAGAAGGAAAAAAATAGGAGTAGGTCTGGAGTGATCCATCATTTTAATGTAGTATTTTATATTTCTAGTCCTACCATGGTAATATCGTGTTTGCATGCTCTTACAAACCCAAAATAATACCTGTACAGATGACAGGATTATGGGTTAAGCATTAAGCTTCATATTTGTATTTCTATATTTTTGGAAAATAAAGATATAATTTCCAAATATCAGAACAGTTCAAACCTAGGACACTTTACTTAGTTGGATTAGGCTCATTGATGAAACAGGCATTATGTTGCCTAAGTTAAATCTCTGTAAATCTCAGGAGAAAGTGAACCATATTTTAATAACATTTCCTTATTAATATTAGTGGGTTTTTAAAGAGTCTTTAAATGGTCTTTAAGCAGAAATTTATCCTCACATAGATTTTTACATTTGACTGCCATATATCTAGAATTTATGATTTGCCAGGAGAAAATGTACAATACTGAAGTCTGTGGATTAATAATGCTTCTGGAATGTGAATGTTCATATTCTACCAGCTCCAATTTTTATTACAAGTGCTTGAGGATTTTTTATTCATATTAAAAGAAAACAACATCCAAACCAAGTTATAATGAGCCATTACCTTATGAAAATAATATAAGCTATTGAGAAGAAGCAATGTAGAAAAATGGGATTTGATCCAGTACATAGTGAAATTAATATGCTTCTGTCCATGGGGTTTACATTTCAGAAGTCTATCATTGCTTGATGGCAGGTTAAAGATAATAAATGTATTTCAAATGGTGGCTGGGATCTGGAATGCATGTTTGTTGGTAACTGTTGCACTCCAGGTCTGGAAACACCTGCGAGCACCGCACCACACAAGAGTCCAGAAATACTCGTATAAGCAAACAGTTTATTGTAAAAAAAAAAACCACACACACACACACAAAATAATATAAAAATCAGGAATAAGAAAAAAAGATATATAATCCAAAAAGGTTTAGTAACAGGTGATAACCAAACAATAATTCAAATGTCTCATAAACTTCCAGAGGTGACAAAGTCCAGGAATAGAAGGAAATCACAGGTACAGCATAAGTCCACAAGCAAGAATGTATAACTAGTAAAAGCTTGAACAGGAAGGAGTACATGAACTGGACCATAGAAAACTTCCAGGATATATTAAATACAAAACCAAGGCTTGACTTGAAACAGGAATAAGAGAACTCAGGCTTAGCTTCTCATTCTAACATAGCGTTGCCTGAACTGCCCTTAAAGTAAACAACGTTGTTTAATAGAAACCCATGAAAGCATTATGTCTCCCATGAATTTTCTCCACAACTTTCCCACGTAATCTCTCTGACCGACGTAAACTATTTTGGTTCTGATTTGTAAACGAAGTATTTTGTTGATCTCCATAGCTACAGGTGGTTTCTCCTGGAAACCCCCCTTATCACTCAGCTCTTCACTTGATTTGTGATCTGCCAGTTGCTACTTCTCACTCCCCTAAATGGCCTTGAGACCCTACACTTTCCCAGCCAGTTTTCTCACAGAGAGAAACACCATTTCCCAGCCTAGAATTTCTCAGGCCTGAAGGCCCATCACTTTGTGTCGCAGGGAAGCTCACAGTCCTCTCTAAACCATCAATTAAACCATCAGCCTCTGGCAGATCTACAACAGTAACACTATAGGAGTTAAGACTTACCTTGAAATGAAGCTGAATTATCTGGCTGGAAACATTTTGAGGCGTGCTAGCAGTTCTTTTGAGTTCTAGGATCTCATCTTTATTCTTTTGGATCTAAATTTTAAAAGAAAAAAAGATAGCTCTTGTGCTTAAAATATAGGAAATAAACACAGTATTCATGGTTGCTTTAGAACAGTGGTTCTCAACCTGTGGGTCCCCAGATGTTTTAGGCATCAGCTCCCAGAAATCCTAACAGCTGGTTAACTGGTTGGGACTTCTGTGAGTTGTAGCCCAGAACAGCTGGGGTCCCACATGTTGAAAACCACTGCTTTAGAAAGAAAGAGAGGACACTGCTGCTGCAGAACCCACAATAGGATAAAGGAAAAAACAAGGGACAATGAAACTACTCTGAAAATGTAGAAGCATGTTTCAGCTCACCCAACAACTAAGGGAACTGTAGATTCAGGTTGATAATAGAAGAAAATGGCCTCCCCTAATTTGTTGTCAGCCTTCATATATTTTCACAGCCTCAGACTTTCATACTAATGAAAAAAGAAGAAAAAAACCCTAACAAAGTCAATTACATACTTTAATCCTTTCTACGCCACTGGGAAGCTGTTAACATCAGGTCAAGATGCCAACTCGGGTGTTTTAACTGTTTTATTGTATTTTAATGTGTTTTACCTGTTTTAATCTAGCTCTGGAACATCTGGGCGCCAGAGAGAGCGGTATATGAAGCTGAACCTAATAATAAATAATAATAACTAGGTCTCAAACCATCTGCTTGGTCATGTGTGGTTTACATGCTCATGTCCATACATGAGTATGATGAGGTTTTTTAAAAAGAGGAGTGATTCTGAATTCTGCTGATTCTTCACCTCTTGCCTAGATCACTCAAGGTTTCATGAAATAAAGGAAAGAACCAACCACAACAAGAAAGTTGAGGATCTCTCATTAGTTAGCACAGTAAACAAGCAAGTGTAGATCAACAGTCAAGAGGACAATGATTGGAAATAGAAATAACTTAAAATTGTCCAGGGATGTAAGGTGTGTTGCATAATTTCCTGACAATTGTGTCCTGAACATCTACTGGAACATGCACAAGCACCCAAAGCAACCCCACTTGCAGTGGGGTACTTCAGAGAAAAATTACTTTCCCTTCCAGAAGGAAAATATCATGAACAGTAAGATATTTGTAAAACAGGGGTGATTTCAGGGGAAGCCATGACACTTGAACAATAGATTAAAAAAAACCCTGACTTGGATAGACCTTAAGGCACCACAGTATATCTTCTGATTGTCGTAGTCTATTCTAAAATATTGCTGTTGTTGTCCTAAAGTTCAATGAGATAATACCTAATTATATATTATAAAGTAGTTATCTTTTACTTTTTATATAATTTCATATATTTATGGTCCTGTTATCGTGACAGACAGCAGCTATCAAATGAAGGCTAAATAACTTTTGATACTTTAGACAGGTGGAACATCAGAATCAGCTGGAAACAGAGATGGATTTTGAACCTATCAGCTGGTTTGTTTTAAAAAGCCAAGGACCCTTAATCCTAAAAGAGAAATAACTGCTACAGTCGAGTCCCATTCATCCAACCTCTGCTCATCCAACGTTCTGTATTATCCAACGCAGTCTGCCTCCCGCCCGGATCCACAGCTGTTTCAATACATTGCGATGTTTTAGTACTACATTCGTAAATACAGTAATTATTATGTAACATTACCATGTATTGAATTGCTTTTTCTGTCAATTTGTTGTAAAATAAGGATGTTTTGGTGTTTCATTTGTAAAATCATGACATAATTTGACGTTTAATAGGTTTTTCCTTGTTGTTGTTGTTTATTCGTTCAGTCGCTTCCGACTCTTCGTGACCTCATGGACCCGCATTAATCCCTCCTTATTATCCTTATTATTATTATCCTCATGATTATTTCCTCAATCCCTCCTTATTATCCAACAATGTCCCATTTTTGTATCCAATCGTACTTGTGTTTGCATAAAGTCTAAGATTCCCAACTTGTCAGGGACAGCCTACTTCTTTCTAGCCAGATTGTGTATTCAGAGAACAATGGAAGGTGAATTCTGACCCAAATTTGGAGGGAAGGGAGATGCTAAGTAAGTACATACATAGCATCATTTGGAGAATCTGTTGAAGCAATGGATCAATTACGTCTGGCAAATTTCTGTATGCTGCCTATGTCCTAGATTAGAAGGGCTGGAAATTTGCATACAGTCGTTTCCTTCATGCCTGGAGCTGAGCCCACCCAAACTAGAAAATTTGCCCCATCATCTGCAAGGGACTTGTGAAAATCAGAAACGTTGAGTCAGGCCACTCTGCTCACAAGACTCTCATAATGCAAGCACTGTGATATTTGCCACTCAGAAATTGCCCATGTCTGGGTCTTCCTCAGTCATTAATAAGCTCTTCCCAGTAAAATATGAATGGAGCAGGTTGTTCCTTCCTTCATCCCTGTCTCTTGTTGAAGAGCTTGGGAAGGATAATTGATTTTAAAGAATATATTTTAATTAAATTGTATTTATTATTTGAAAATAAATGATGTAGGTGAAGAACAACTCTAAAACTTAAGGTCAATGTCCACCAATCCCTTCCAATATTTTATATTGGCCATGGGGGTTCTGTGTGCCAAGTTTGGTTCAATTCCAGTGTTGGTGGAGTTCAGAATGTTCTTTGACTGTAAGTGAACTATAAATCCCAGCAACTACAACTCCCAAATGACAAAATCAATCCCCCACCCCAACCCCACAAGTATTCAAATTTGGGTGTATCGAGTATTTATGCCAAATTTGGTCCAGTGAATGAAAATACATCTTGCATATCAGATATTTACATTACGATTCACAAAAGTAGCAAAATTACAGTTATTAAGTAGCAAGGAAAATAATGTTATGGTTGGTGGTCACCACCACATGAGGAACCGTATTAAGGGGTCATAGCATTAGGAAGGCTGAGAAACACTGACCTATGGGTTGGACTGCTTTATTTGGCTTCTCTATATCATCACATATGTCTGCACACAACTCTGCTTTTCCTGTTGCCTAATACCTTTTTCAGTCACTATAGGGAGGTGTTTGGAGAAGCTGTGTAAAGAGGTTCCGTTCATGACACTTGTACTAGTAATACTGCAAACTAGAACTTGGAAAGTATAATTCCTGAGATTTCCGGTTCCCAACTCCCCCAACCGGCATGGCCACTAGTAACACTGAATACAGAATTACTGAATTTCCAAGCTAAACCCATTAGATAAAGTTTCCAAATATGCTTGAAGCCTACTCCAAGGATCAATTTTAAATTTAAAAATGAATGAAAGCAGAAGGATAAAAATCAAAAGGCTTACCTGGCTCAAAGTCTCCGCAAGGTCTTCTTCATTAATTTTTATTCTGCCCTGTGATCCAGTTCTGAATTCAATATTTTTAGCAGAGCCAGCATGGAAAACTAAATTGCCCCTTTCTGAGGACATGCGAGGCCTGGTGTGTCAAGGGAAGAAGAAGACACATGGTGACAAGTTCTCCAGAGACTTTAATCAACTTAACTCTATATTCAGTTTCCGAGCCCCCATCAATCAAAAAAAGATCAAATGTTGCACTAAGAATGATGCTTACTGTTCCTGATTGATCTCCCTTTTAGGTCTATTTTTCCCAGTAGAATCAGAGCCATAATTGAATCCAGAAATAATCAGCAATGCCACCAGAGTCCAAGGAAGAGAGTCCAGATACACCATTGCTCACTTCCAACCTTCTTAAAACTGAGCAAGTGAGTTAAAGTGAAATCTCTGTTATCTTCAAGAATTAACTCAGTGCCACATGTACTTTGCTCTTGAAGAAGACCTTGCATATTCACAGATCTGCTTCATCAGCTTTCTTCCCTGTGCCCGATCACTAGGAGTTAGGAGAACTATGGATTATTTATTAGCTGGAAAAAGCCGCTTGACTGATCGGTGGCGTTTGAAGGAGCACATCCTGGGATATGTGCAAAGCATGTTTTCCAAGATATATTTCCCTGGTGGAAGACACTTGGTCATGGTCCAAGCAAGAGAGGGAGCACCTTGAGTTTCCTTTCCATTGGGAGGCAACCTCTTTTCAGTCCATGGGATGAACCTCATTCATACTGGCATAGACACATGCATTGTTGTACTTCCCCTTGAAAACTGTAATTTAATATGGGGTCTTGTGCCCTCAAAACTTCCCCAAGCTGGTTTTTAAAAGATTTTTTGGACTGCAACTCCCATTGGCTCCAAATAACATATCCAATGGAGATGGCTCATTATGTCAATATGTTACACTTCCCGCATGCACTGAAAAGATATTTGAGGGGTTGTGGGAGAACCCAATTTTTCTTTTCCTTCAAAGGAAAACTAGATGGGGGAAAAAAAGGTTGAGCTAACACATCCTATACAAAAATATACCCTATTTAAGTCAATAAGAGGAAGCTGCTTGCTGCTCCCTCCCACTGAGTCCTTCCAAAAACCCATCATATCTTGTATCACTGACCCGGAAGCATGCAATGCCATTGTATTGTTCACACTAATGAGATGCAAATTAAAATTTATCCACATGAGCCTGGTCTTCCAGCCTCACAATGGTCCTTCTCTTCTTTGTATAACTGGAGTTTCAAGCACATGTCTTGTTTGGGTGCCAATGGGGTGTTGAATCCACTCTGGAGTTAAGTCTGGAGTTCAGAGGAGCTGTTTATTCAACTTAATTGAACGAATTCAATGAATATGTTGAAAAAGGTAGATGTAGCTATAGATTGGATCACACTGCTAGCAAAGCATGAGGTGGGAGATGAGAAAACCAAGGCCGCAAACTAAAGACGCTGTAAGTGGCATCAAGCAGACACAAATACAAAAAATAAACATTGTGGAATAAAGCTTTCCCCAACCCATCCGGCTTGTGCCAGAATGTTAAGTTTGTAAACATTTGGCACAATTTTAGAGTTGAA
Source organism: Anolis apletophallus (assembly GCA_030556195.1). Classification (NCBI taxonomy): domain Eukaryota; kingdom Metazoa; phylum Chordata; class Lepidosauria; order Squamata; family Anolidae; genus Anolis; species Anolis apletophallus. Next base: position 34,315,437 of record JARBWK010000008.1, on the reverse strand, counting down.
GGAAGAAGAGCCAAGGACAAAAGGGGGAGGCTTGCTTGGAGCTTAATTACAATGTGTTGGTAGGAAAGAAACAGATCAGGAAAGCAGGCTCTGGAGTGGAAAACAGTGTCTCTGTATATCTAGCTTCAACACATGTAAGAAATTGTTTTCAAGTGGTTTAAAATAGCACTGCCATTGAAATTTTCATTGTCAAACCACTCTTTCCTGACCCCCACCACCCAAGACTTTTGAACAATGACACATTATAAACCATGTGTGCATACTGATGAATAGAACTGACTCAAGCAGCAATGCTTTGCCTTGATCTGCTGCTTTTCCATATAATGGTATGCTGGCATCACTGGAGGGGCCTTCAAAAGCGACTGACTACAATGAATATAGCTTAGAAAATTAACTTTTGTGGTCTACACCTCCTAGAATCCCTCTCCAACATGGCCAGGATAGTGGTCCAAGGGCTAAATCCAATTGCTAGTAGAAATTAGTACAGATTGATTCAATTGAACTTTTGCATTGTATATTTTCTTTTATATATATATATATATATATATATATATATATATATATATATATAGATAGATAGGAGTTTTGTACATAGATAAAATACAGTTAAAGAAAAGAGAGTGACAAAGGGGGAGGAAAAAGGACATGGGGGTAGGTAGGGGGTAGGGGTGTGTGGTGTAGAAGAGAGTAGGGGGGAGAGGGGAGGGTATAGTATAGTTAGAACGACATTTCATCCCAGCCTGCTGGGATGAGATGGATTTGCCCCCCCGGCTCCGATGAGAGCGAAGGTTCCAGAAGGAACCTTCTGGCGTGGGGGCGGGGCTTTTGCGAGGCCCCGCCCCAACAAGCCATTGCTTGCTTGTTCAGCGTGCAAGAAGGTTGGGTTTTTTTCCCTCTCTGCACGCTGCCTGGCACTAAAAGAGCAGAAGATAGTGGAGTGAATTGAAGAGTGAAGAGGAAGATCAAGGAGAGTGACGGAAGAGTTAAAAGAGAAGTGGAAGATTGAGGAGTGAAGATCGAAGGAGTAGACGGGTGTTGAAGGGCCGGTGGAAGAGTGAAGAAGTAAAGAAGTGGACAGTTGACGGACCAAGAGTGAAGACAGAGGAGCGGGAGTGGGAAGTTGAGAGCAGATAGAAGAGCGAAGAGGCTCGGAGCGGCGAGGACAATAGGCATATCGCGCGGGCTGGGTCGGCGGATTAAGGTCGGTGCCGGGTCTTTTGGGGTGACGGGAGGGGGTGGTCGCCCCCTTTTTCAATTTTTCTGTATTTTTTCGAGTCTTTATTCATTTATTTTCTTTATGGTTTTTAATTTTATTTATTTATTTATTTGGTTGGGTGGGCGGCGGTTTGGGGTGGGCTTCGGGTTGGGGGCTGCGAGGCATTCGGCGCCCCCCCCTCCTCTCCTCCCCTTCTGTTCCCTGCTCCCTCTTCCCCTCCTGTCCCTCTTGCCCGGGTGGAGGGCCGCGCCGGCGGGGGTGGGGGGGTCGGCTCCCCGGGCGCAGGCCGCTTACCGGGGGTGGGGGGTGTTTGCGGGCGGGCCGGGAGGCCTCGCTCCGCCGACAGCGCCAGGTTTGGGAGCCTCCGGGGTGGCGGCCGCCATTTTGGCCTGGCGGCCGTTAATTTTGGCGGGCGGCCGCCATTTTGGGGCGGCCGCCATTTGAGTGGCGGCCGCGTTTGAGTTTTTTCGCTGGGCGGCCGCCATGTTGGGGGCGGCCGCCATTTGAGTGGCGGCCGCGTTTCGCGGCGGGGCGGCCGCCATGTTGAGTGGCGGCCGCCATTTGAGTGGCGGCCGTCATGTTGGGGCAGCCGCCATTGGAGTGGCGGCCGCCATTTTGTGGCGACCGGCCGTCTCGGGCGCGGTTGCCATTTTGTTGGCGGCCGCCATTTCGAGAGGGTGCGCGGCCGCCATTTGAGTGGCGGCCGCGTCTTCGCTGGCGGCCGCCATGTTGGGGCGGCCGCCATTGGAGAGGCGGCCGCCATTTTGCGGTGCGGCCGCCATTTTGCGGCGGCCGGCCATCTTGGGGCGCGGCCGCCATTTTGTTGGCGGCCGCCATTGGGAGGGGATGAAAGGTCGAAGTCAATGTTGGCAACACAGTTTTATGCATTGGGGCCATGATAGTAATTATCAATTAGTTTCTTAATTTCCTTGGACTTTGTAGTGCATATTATTTCCCCCCGTGTTTGTTTGACTCTATTGTGCTTTTGCTGAAAATTTTTATGCCTCGTAAATTTTGTTAATTTAGCCTCCTCATACATAAGTGGTCCCTGGATTTCCTGCTTGACGGATGCAACTGTCTTTCTGGTTGCAAAGGTCGCCAAAGGGCTACACAGTTGGCCGGAGGCTCACTCTGGCCGGGGCTGGCTTCGAACTCATGACCTTTATGGTCATGGTGATCTTTGATGCGGCCGACATCCAGACAGCTGGGCCACAGTCCCGGTTTGAGCTGGATGCCGTTGCTGCCGCAGACCGACAGGTCACAGGTTGGATCCAAGTAACGGGGTAAAAGGGGCTCCCTTCGGGCATCCCCAGCTCTGGGGGTGGAGAGGTCGGATATGGTGGCACTTGCAGATGGGACTCATGGGAATGTTGTGTAATACCTTTTGCAGGATGGAGCCCAAGAAGAACATCCCTGGGAAGAAATGAAAAGGACCGGCGCAGAGGGCCGGAGAGTAGCGCCCACCCCCAGCAGAGGAGTCGTCATCGGACGAGGAGGCCGTGCCCTCAGGGACCCTGGCGGCCATGTTGGCCAGGATCGAGGGTCTCGAGAGGCGCAGGGGCCTGCTCGTGCGGCCTATGGAAGGGGGGGGGCGGGCCGGGTGAGTAAGGCCCGGCTCGTCAAGGATATGCTCTCTCGCCTTGCAGTTCTGGAGGCCGGCCGGGAGGACGGGGAGCCTGAGGACACCGCTGAGGGACCGGAAGTAGCGCGAGAGGAGGAGCCGAGGGGCCAGAGCCAGCTGTTGGAGCCGTGCGGACGCGCGGAGGAGAGGGAGACCATGGCTGGCGAGCAGGAAGGTCGGGCGGCAGTGGCTGAGCCGGTGCGGGCGACGGCGCCGCGTCCTGGACGGGCGGCCTTGGCAGTGGCAACGCAGACGGCTGGACCAGCGCCGGAGATGGCCGGGCCTTCTGGACACGGTAGGGAGCCTAGCTCTTTCTGGCCTTGGGGGGTTCCCGGGCTGGGGCGTCCTGGGGCGCCGTGTGGAGCTTCTTCCCCGCTGGCGCCGGGCGGTGGCGCGGCTGTGGTGGGGGGAGGAGTGTTAGCTGGGTCGGTGGGCTCCCCAGCGGTTTCCACGGGAGCTGCGGTTGTGGCGTCGTCCGATTTATCCATGGGGGGGCCGGCACAGGGGGCCGCTTGCGGGGCGGTCACGGTAGAGGCGGCGCGTACTGGCGAGCTGACCCAGTACTGGGGAACCGACCGGTGGACGGCTCCCATATTGCCGGCCCATTTGGGGCCCATTTGGCCCCCAAGACGCTGGAGAAGATCTTGCGAGCGGAGTATGTGGATATTTTCTCATTGCTCTACAAGGAGCTTGAGAAAAAGGAGAAGGATGAATTAGACGACGAGGGCAAGGAAAAACTTAAGCACCGAAAGGTCGAGCAAAATTGGGAGAATTGGCTCGCCTGTTACACAATTTATATGGGGATCCTGGTGGATGCCCAGCCCTATAGGGCAAAATCGTTGGTGCGGTATTTGAACATCATTTACGGGGCCAAGGTCAGGTTTATTGGGAAGGCCTGGCTCAAATACGATCGGCGCTTCAGGGCCCTGGCGGCCGGAGATCCGCGGATACGGTGGGACCTCATTCACGAGCAGCTCTGGCTGGCCGTGATGAATGCCGCTAAGTCGGTCCCAGGGGAGCCGGCAGATAGTGGGCACCTGGTCCAGCACACCAAGGGTACGCAGCCCTTTCGGTCAGCCGCCCAGGGTGGGCAGTCACAGAAGCAGCGGCCGGTGTGCTGGGAGTTCTCCTCCCAGGGGGCATGCAGCAGGAAGGTGTGCAGGTACCTGCACGCCTGTTCCACCTGCGGCGGGCAGCACGGGGCTAAGCAATGTACTAGGGGGAAGCCTTGGAGGGGGAATCCCAGAGAGGGATTCGCCAAAAAGGCTTCGGCTCAGCCACCCCTTCCCAAAGGGCCCCAGCCCAGTTAAACTGGGCCCGCTAGGACAGTGGCTGAAGATTTACCCGAACCGAACCGCGGCACAATATCTGTTGTCCGGGTTCACCTTCGGCTTCCGCATTCCAGCCCTGGGTCCTAGGGCACCACGTCTTTCTCCCAATTTAAAGTCGGTAATGGGATGGAGGAGGTGGTGCGGCAAAAAATTGCCAAAGAGTTGAGGGAGGGACGGGTGTTGGGTCCGTTTGAGTCTCTCCCAGTTGATAGTTTGCGAGTTTCCCCGTTGGGAATTGTGCCTAAGAAGGCACCGGGCGAGTATCGCCTCATTCATCATCTGTCCTATCCAAGGGGCAGCTCTGTGAATGACGCGATACCGGACGAGTTGTGCACAGTATACTACACGTCTTTCGACGCGGCGGTGCGGGTAGTGAAACGACACGGGCCGGGAGCGGAATTGGCCAAGTGTGATATCAAATCAGCTTTTAGATTGCTCCCGGTCCACCCAGCGGATTTTGATTTGTTGGGTTTTCGGTTCGATGGCTTGTTTTACATCGATCGCGCATTACCCATGGGTTGCTCCGTGTCGTCGCGCCGCTTTCGAGACGTTTAGCACCTTTTTGGAATGGGCGGTCAGAACCGAGGCGGGCCTTAGCGGGGTGGTCCATTATTTAGATGACTTCCTTTTCGTGGGCCGTTTTGGGTCGGGTGACTGTGAGGCGCTGTTGGGCGCGTTCAAACGCCTTACCCAAAGCTTGGGGGTGCCCCTAGCCGAGGAAAAAACTGAGGGGCCGGCCTCGGTTCTGACATTCCTGGGGGTGGAGTTGGATACGGTGAACCAATATTCCAGGCTGCCATCGGGGAAGGTGGCAGACCTGAAGGGCAGGATTGAGCAGTTTTTGCTCAAGAAAAAGGCCACGTTGAAAGAATTCCAGGTGCTGATAGGTCACCTGAACTTTGCTTGCAAAGTGGTGGCTCCTGGCAGGGCTTTCCTGCGCAGGTTGTGTGATGCGATTTCTGGCACTGTGTTGCCGCATCACCGTATCCGGGTTACCAGGGACATCAAATCAGATTTGGAAATTTGGCTGAGTTTTATCTCAAATTTCAATGGCATTTCCTTTTGGCGACAGGATTTGCTAGTAAAAGATGCCCTGAAGGTAGCTTCGGATGCCTCCGGATCTTTGGGTTTGGTGTTTTTTTGAGGGTCAGTGGTGTGCACAATTGTGGCCTGAGGAATGGCACAGTTTGGGTGTTACAGCTGATCTGACTTTTCTGGAATTCTTTCCTATTTTTGTGGCAGTGCACATTTGGACTGAGAGATTTGCCAACTCCACTGTGCATTTGTGGTGTGATAACATGGCCACTGTGCATGTTATCAACACGCTCACTTCACGTTCCCGCAGAGTTATGGGCCTGTTGCGTGCGTTTACGCTTCAGTGTTTAGAGGCGAACATATTGTTTCGGGCATTCCACATTGCAGGGCTCGATAACTCATTGGCTGACGCTCTGTCTCGTATGCAGATGGAGCGCTTCAGGCAATTGGCGCCCGAAGCAGAGGTCCTCCCGAAAAACATGCCAGACCATCTCTGGCTGGTTGGAGTGACGAAGTAGCGGTCGGCATGGCGCTGGCGTTAGCCCCCAGCTCCCGACGCGGATACTTCAGGGCCGTCAGGGAGTTTTCGGAGTTCAGGGAGTATTATGGTTTACCTGAGACCTTCCCTGTGCCGTATGACCACATCGCCCAGTTTTGTGTTTATCATCACAGGCGGGGTCTTGCTGCCCGTACCATCCGGGTTAAACTGTCAGCGCTGGCCTATTGGTTCAAGGCGCAGGGCCTGCAAGACCCGACTAACGATTTTCGCCTGCACAAATTGATGGCTGGATGGTCCAGACAAATTGGCAGGTCTGTTGACTCAGGGAACCCTTCACCCCTGAGATTTTGTTGGGTCTGGGGCGTGTGTGGTCATCGGTGTGTTTCTCTCGTTACGAACAGGCTTTGTTCCATTCGGGTGCCCTTACCGCATTTTTGGGGCCTTTAGAATCAGTGAGTTGGTGGCTTCATCAAAGGAAGACCTCTCTCACAGGGCCCTTCTACTATCTGACATTTCTTTGGATCAGGACAATTTGGCCTTGAATGTCAGGTTTTCAAAAACTGATCAGGCTGGTAAGGGCTCTTTGGTCCGTTTGGGGAGAGCCAGTGACGAGGAGTTGTGTCCGGTGCGTGCCATGTCACAATATTTGGCTGTTCGTGGCATGGGTACCGGTTATCTTTTTTGCCATCTGGACGGGACGCCACTGTCTAAATTTCAGTTTTGGGCAGTCACTAAAAAGGCCCTGAAATTATTGGGCTTGGAAGGGTGAAGTTCGAACCCACTCCTTCAGAATTGGCGCGGCGTCCTCTGCAGCTGCAATGGGGTATGGCACCGAAGCAATTAGGTCCCTCGGGAGGTGGCGATCGGACGCTTACAAAGTTTATGTTCGTAATGTTCAGTTGTAAGCGGTTTGATGTTGCCCAGTTTCTTTTCATTGCAGGTCCGATGGGATGCGCCGGGAGGCTGAAGGTCCTGATCTGCGGGCACAGCTATGTGTATTGGGCGGAGAAGGCAGCGCTCCAGTCACCCCTCGGACGACAGTTAGGCCTGGCATCCCGGTTGGATGTGCAGTGGCTGGGCAGACGTGGTCTGCGGTGGGACGGGCTTTGGCCATTGTTGTTCCACGGAAGGGGGGTCCCACCCCCGGATATTCTGGTCATTCATTTGGGAGGGAATGACCTGGGATTGCTGACCGGCCGAGCGCTGTACCTGCAGGCTCGGGCCGATCTGTATGCAATCTGGCGGGCATGGCCCGCGGTGCACATCGTGTGGTCGGCTATTGTGCCGAGGTTGTGCTGGCCCGGTGGGGGCGACTTCAGGCTCTTGGTTAGGGCGCTGAAGCGTGTGAACAGGGCAATGAGGTCGTTGGTACATGGTGCCAACGGATCTTATGTGCCTCATAGATTTCTGCATCCGGAAAATCATGGGATTTTCCGGAGTGACGGGGTTCACTTGTCGGATGAGGGCAACTACATGTTTTTATTAGACATCCAGCAAGGTTTAGTGGGGGTGTTAGAAGATTGGTGGGGGTTGGGGACAAGGTAGACACCTGCCCCCAAGTTGTGGCGGTTGGTTGTTAGGGAAATTCCCTAATTGGTGTTCACCGGAAGGCACCCCCTTTAGGGGTGAGGGCCAGTTGGTTAAAGCCTCACAGTAAAGTTCTGTTGTTGAGTGAGGTGGATTGGATGGCCCTGGAAGGGTGGGGGGCCATGCTCAAGCTCGGGTGAGTTGGCCCCTTACCCTTTCCTTGGTTTGGCTGGATCTGGTGTTTTGGCAGATCAGCCTCGGTGTTCGCCCCCAAATTTGGTTGAAGTTGATTGATTCCTAGCACCCCCTTGAGTTGAGTTAGTGGTCAGGAATCCAATAGGTAACAATAAATGTTGCCCAAAGATTTGAACCCAAAGTTACTTGTCCGTGTCGTTATTGTTGTCGGCTCGTTATTCGGGGTTTGGGTGGGCAAATAGTTGACCCTACTGTTCAGTTCGTCTAATTCCATCAATTCGTGTAATTTGGTTATCCATTCCTCTATCTGTGGAATGTCCTCTTTTTTCCAGCTTCTCGCCAGAACTATTCTTGCTGCTGCCGCTATAAAGAATAAAAGTTTGTCTGTTTTTCGATCGGTCTTCTCTTCTGTTAAATTAAGAAGATAATAGGCTGGATTTAGATCAAATTTTTCCTCCCTTATTTTCTGTGTACGTGTGTGGATTAGTTTCCAATATTTTTGGATCTTTGGACAAGACCACCAGCAGTGGAAGAATGACCCTGGCTGGTTCTTGCACTTCCAGCACTTATTATTTGTATTTTTGTAATATTTTGCCAGTTTTTGGGGAGTTAAATACCACCGAAAGTACATCTTGTACCAGTTCCATTGTATATTTTCTACATGGCAGGGGTTTGGATTGGATGGCTCATGTGGTTTCTTCCAACTCTTTAACTGATTTTCTAAGTTATCATTAACAAGGGACTCTATCCCATTATGGTGGGGAAGAAGCATCTTATTACCAATTCCTTCACCTGCAGAATTCTCCCAAGGTGAAAGTTGAAAGTGGCACTGTACAATGATTTGTTCTATTAGTTATTAGCTACTGGACTATATTAATTAGTCTATCATATTAAATTATACCATCATAAATAATGGTTAAACATTATTTGATAAGATATGATATCTCTGTAGTAGAGCACGTACCTTTTATAAAGAAGGTTCCAGGTTCTCTAAATAGAAAGGTCACATAGCAAGCAATGAGGAAAATGTTATTAGTTTCAGGTCCTGAAAAGCATCTGTCAATCAGAGCAGACAATGCTGGTATAAAAGCAACTTCCTTTATTTATGTCCAGAAGTCTACACAATATTTGTGTTGGATACATTCAAAAAAGTTGAGTATTTGTGAGGTGACCTGAAAGCTGAGTCCTCTCTAAAAAATGCTGGGGGGGGGGGGTCCCCACTGTAAAAATATGTTAAGAACTGCAGTAGAGTTTTCATGTTTTTTTTTAAAAAAATTAATATGTGATAGCATTTTCTATTGCTATACCATCTCAAGACTCATCTGAAACAGACATTACCTTACCTCGAGCCTTGTAAGTCAAAAAATCAAGAATTTTGTGAAATCTTGAAACCTAGGTAGCTTGAGATGAGGCAGATTTTCCCAACAACATGCATTGTTGTGACTATCCCTTGTTTATTTGTTCAGTCACTTCTGACTCCTCATGACCTCATGGACCAGCCCATGCCAGAGCTTGCTGTCAGTCGTGGCCACCCCCATCTCCTTCAAAGTCAAGCCAGACACTTCAAGGATAATATCCATCCACCTTGCCCTTGGTCTGCCCCTCTTCCTTTTTCCTTCCATTTTCTCTAGCATCATTGGTTTAGTCTTATATGGACAGTATATGTCAACTTTTCCAAAGTTCCTGTTTTCTGTTGGAGATTAACTGATAGAATTGGTTTCTTGTCAATACAGCAATTTGTTTCATGAAGAGATATTTTTGGAGAATATTATGTTGAACACCAGCCCATCAGAACTGGCTATGTTACTGGACAACTCATCCATGTATTGGGTGTTCCAGTGATCAAGCTGATCTAGTGTCATGTTGGAATACTGAGAGTTCACAGTGAGCACTGTTTTTTCCAGAATGTAACCTGGATAAGTTTTGTTTCCGAATGTCAATCACTTATACAGTGTTCCCTCGCTACTTCATGGTTCGCTTACTGCGGACTCGCTGTTTCGCGGATTTAAACAAATATTAATTTAAAATATATATCATGGTATTGTCATTGTTTTGTGGAGCTTTCCCTCCTCAGTCCTCCCTCCCTCCAGCCTTGAATGGCCTTTCCTTCCTTCCTTTCCTTCACTTTATTTTGTTTATAAAGACTTAAAATAGTGTATAACTACTAAAATAATGTATAAATATTAAAATAAATAGAGCATCCCTACATCGTGGTTTTTCACTTATTGTGGGAGGTCCTGGAACCTAACCCCAGCAATAAGTGAGGGAACACTGTATGTTGGATCTGAAGCAGGAAGACATGATATAAAATGTTCCCTCCATCATGTTTTAGCTTAGGTGTATGAATCAAAGATTTTATTGGACTTCAACTCCTAACTCTACAATATTGGTGATGTTGGCTGCTAGGACTTGCAGTACCTTAATATCTGAAGATCTGGATAAGAATATTAATAAATTTTATTTATATTCCGCTCTATCTTGCTGAGGGGACTCAGAGTGCATTACAATATACACATATATAGGCAAACATTCAATGTTTTTTATACAGTGAGCAATGGCATATAACAGTGTTTCCCAACCAGTGTGCCAGGGCACACTAGTGTGCCGTGAGCCATCATCAGGTGTGCCATGGGAAATTGGAACCTCCAGGAAAGGGGGGGGGGGGAGAGAGTCTAGTGTGTTGAAGTATAAAAACCCTAAGAAACCTACCTCGATAAACACACACACCCCTCCCCACTCGTTGTCTACTTGGTCTCTCCCTTTCCATGCATTGGGAAGGCCCGCCTCCCTTTCTCCAAGTAGAGACCTCCTCTTGCCTCCTGGGGTTCTGTGTGGGAAGTTTGGCCCAGTTCTATTTGTGGGGTTCAGAATGCTCTTTGATTGTAGGGGAACTATAAATCCCAGCAACTACAACTCCCAAATGTCAAGGTCTATTTCCCCTGAACTCCATCTGCCTTCATATTTGGGCATATTGAGTATTCATGCCAAGTTTGGTCCTGATCCAACATTGTTTGAGTCCACACTGCTCTCTGGATATAGGTGAACTACAACTCCAAAACTCAAGGTCAATGCCCACCAAACTCTTATAGCATTTTCTCTTGGTTATGGGAGTTCTGTGTGGGAAGTTTGTGTCTTTCTGCCATTCCTGCTAGGTTATCTATGTGGAGTTCATCGAAACAGGCCCAGGTTTCATACTGAGTGTATAAATACATTTTAAAAACATATTAACTGTATGTATTACTGTGTTAGAGTGTCATTTTGTGTCATTTTGATTGGTGGTGTGCCCCAGGATTTTGCAAATGTAAAAAGTGTGCCGCAGCTCAAAAAAGGTTGGGAAACACTGGCATATAATACATAAACAAAGGCAAAGGTTTCCCTTTCCATCTTTGGTGTCTAGAGGCGGTGCTCAACTCTGACTATGGGGAGATCTCTTGTTCCATTTTCCATGCCAAGGAGCTTGTTATCCCTCCTGATCATGTTTTGCCAGCATAGCTGCCGGGCACCTTTTACCTTCCTGCCGAGGCGGTACCTATTGATCAACTCACACTACATGTTTTTGAACCACTTTGAGTCCCCCCAGGGGTGAGAAAGGCGGTATATACTGTAAATAAATAAATAGGTAGGCAGAAGCTAGTGCTGACAGCGGGGGCTCACCCCAATCTGTGGCTTCGAACTGCCAGCCTTCCAGTCAGCAAGTTTTTCTGCAGCGGTTTAACCCACTGAGCTACTGCGGTCCCTTATCAATTTCACCCCTAGTGTAACTTAATTTATTGAGGAGTTTTTGCCTCACATGCTATCTTTTACTATTTTTGGAGCAGATGGGATATAAACCTGGTAAATAAATCTAGAGTTGCTATCGGACTGATTACAAACCCGGAGCTTTAAAATTTTCCAATTCTTTGCGTGTCTATATGTGGTAGTGAGTTCAATAAGACTGTAATCATGTATTCGGGGTTTGTATTCAAGAAAACAAGAAATAGACTTTAATCAATTTTTCAGAAATCTACCTTTATATCTTCATCTTCTCATACAATTGTATCAATTGTTGCTCATGACACTTTTGGAAATTTGTAAGAAGTCAAAACAATAATAAATATAGGAACAAGCTAAATTTTATTGATGAAATCTTGGATTGCAATAACCCTAGGGATGCAGCCATTACAAAACAGTATTTGTACAATTAAGAATAAAGGCAGTTCAGTTTGGCAAATATATTTCAGGTCTACTGATTTGCTCTTGGGCAACCTCATGGGCATTCTGAGTTCTGGGAAAAGGAACATGATTCTATCACTTAGAATAGAATCACAGAATTACTTAGGGCATAGACATAGTGTTCCCCATCCTCAAATGTTGGCCTGGGAAATAGGAATATGACATCAGAAGACCACTGAATAATGACTAAACCTCTCCTGGTAAACTTCTTTTCATGGCATGCCAGGAAACTATGTGGATGTTAATCAACAATAGTAGAAACTAAAGCCAAACCTGGCACTTACATAGAGCTTGGAAATGTTGCCTTTGGTTGATTAGGTGATTCTGGGCATCCCAAAAAGTATTTTTTCCAGTGTTTACTCTTAGAAACATGTGCCCATTTACCGTTTAAAAATCCATCCTCAAATGTGCACCAAAAGAAGATAAATTCTCATTAAATATAATTAGACATCCCAAAACTGAAGGGTAATTATTTTGCTTGAAGTAACTGGTATCAGTTACTCATACCAGAGGATGCCTGGTATATGCACTTCTAATACGAATGAAACCAAAGTCACCATTTGGTACACTCATTCACTGATCTGCACATTTTTCCTTATTTAAACCATTAACAATTTTGGTGCATTTTCATATCTCACCCATGTAAGTAAAACATTGTCTTACTTAAGAATGCCCAGAAGGGCATGGTCTACATTACCAATGACAAAAGTTGGTATTGATTCAGAACTTCTAAGCAGAAACCACAAGAGCACTTAAGAGGTTTCATGTATCTGAATAGCAAGATATATTGGACATCTAATGGGCTTTGATTTTAAACAAACTTACACAGGAAACCAAGCTGAATTTGATATGGAGAGCTCAGTCTGCTGCACGGTGAAAAAGAAATCTAAACAATTGTGTAAGCCATAGAAGAAATATGGAAAGCAGAAAATGAAAGCAGTATGTCAGACAGAAATTAACTGACAGCTAATCTACTTGGCAGATATTTTACTTTGGAAAACTGATGCCCATAAACACAAGCTAATTAAAGATTTTAGCCAAGAGATTTAGATCTGTCTCCATCTTGGGCGTTAAGGCTCCTTGGGACATGACTGGCTGGAAAAAGTGATGAGAATTTATCTGTGACAGGAATACCTGTGACAGAGGGCTGACTATGGGTGCATCAATTCCGTTTGGGTTTCCTTCCCTTATTTCCAAATCATTATGCGACCACGTCAGTCTTAGGTGTTTGTAGTGCAAGACCTACTGATTTTCTAGACATATAGTCACCTAGCCACACACATATATGAAGACTTTTCAAGATTTTTTTTGCAATTTTGCCCTGATTCTACTGGTATCTCTCTTCTGTGCAGATTATAGTGTTTTGGCTATGTAAGTAACAGCACTTACATCAGCCCATCAAAAATTAGGTGGATAATAGAATATTTTTGTGAACCCTTGCTGGCTATCGTACACTAATGTGGATGTTTTATTTAGATTTATGTTATAATAGGATTTTGTCTGATAACATGTAGTTTAATTTATTGATGTCAGGTTTAATTTACTGGTGTTAGGTCTTAATTTGATGTTAGGCTTTAATGTTACCTTTATATGTGTGGGTTTTCTGGGATTTTATGTTAGTATTGTGTGTTTGATGTAGGCATTGAATGTTTGGTACAATATAACACAACGGGTGTGGTCACTGTAGAACCAAAGAAAAAGTATCCAAACACTGGATTCACTTAAAGGATATTGTATTCAATAATTACTCCTGAGGAGTTGCAGGCAAATCAACATATCAACCCCAGTTGGTTGCCTTAAATACAACCATGTTTCAATCCCTTACAATTAGAATATCCATGTAAACAAAATAAGTTCCCAATTCCTGGGTGGGATAAAAAGGTGGAGTAACGCCGCAAAGTAAGTTTTCTAAACCCCGATGGGTATTTGTAATCCAATGGGAAATGGAAGGCAGGCACGCCGTCAAACCCCAATCCTGGGTTTCGTAGCGTCCCCAATGTGGAGAGTTGGTTTTTCAGGTGGTGTCTGCTAAGTCTTCTGGCCGACGAGGGCACAAGTGTACAGGGGTCCCACCTCGTTTCGACCCCCCCGGGTCTTTTTTGGTATTTATATAACATAGTAGCGAATGGGAGCACAAAGGTACTACAAAGGTACTACAAACACATGATAATTACCTTAGAGAAAGGATCTCTGGTGTATTCCACCCCAATAGGTGGGGGCAAATGCACAAACACAGGTAAGTGGGGAAGAATATAATAGGTATGGGAGTTCTGCAGGTGGGGTAATTAAAGGAGAAGGTTGTTAATGGGAATTTTTTCATTTAGGCCCCACGGTTGCTCGGTTTTTAAAAGGACCATCCATTTGCTTTCTGCCCTCAATAGTGTCTTGTGGGCATCCCCGTGGGGTGGAGTTTTAACAATTTCTAATCCACAGAATTGGAGGTCATTCGGACCGTGATGATAGGTCTTGTAATGTACATATAATGGAGAATCCTCCAGTGTTGGCGGATTCTCGAGCGGTGTTCCGAGACCCTCGTCACGTAAGCTCCTCCCGTTTGGCCCACGTAAAGAAGGCCGCACGTGCAGATCAGGCAATATATCAGGGACTCGCTTTGGCAAGTGCAGAAGGTGGTTAGTGTGAAGTTTCTTTGTTTGCCCGGGTTGAAAATTTCTTTCCCAGGAAAGACAAACGGACACTGGGCACAATGGCCACATGGGTGGGTTTTGGGGTCAGATTGCTTTTCTTGATGGCTGGTTTCAATGCTGAGTGTACTAGAGTGTCTTTAATATTTTTCGTCCTCTTGTAAGCCACCATTGGGGGCTTCAAGGCCTGGGATGTCCTGAATGAGGGCCAATATTTTTTTACTATATTGATGATTTCAGATGACTGTTTAGAAGTGAGTTTTACTGGCCAAACCAGTCTGTTGGTGACCGGTTTTGGTGTGGAGGTGAAGAGCACGTTTCTAGGGACCCTGTCCGCTTTTTGTTTCGCTTTGAGGAGAATATGCTCTGGGTATCCTCTGATTCAAAGTCTGTCCATGGTTTGGGAGGCCTCTTGTTGGTATGTTTGTTCTGTGGAGCAGTTCCTCTTGATTCTTATAAGTTGTGAGTAGGGTAAACTTTGTTTTAATGCATGAGAGGGAAAACTGTCGTATCGTAGTAGAGTTCTTATTAGTGGGTTTACGATAGTTTTTCACCAGCAAGGACTGTTTGTGTACGTATGTAGTTACGTCCAGAAAATTGATGGAGACTTGGTTGTATTCCACAGAGAATTGTATATGGGGGTCCCAGGAGTTGAGCCAATTGGTGAATTGTTCTTGAGGGGTCCCATTGGTTATTATTATGTAGACATCATCAATGAATCTGGCGTAGAATCTATTCCAGGAGACCCCACCAACCAATACAAAACCATCGTACACAATGCAATCACCAGTGGAGAACAATTGGGCTACATCACCAAATCCCTGGCTAAATACCTAACCAACTTGTTCCCGAGAACACCGGTTTTCTACCACTTACCAAAGACTCATAAGAATATTAAACCGGTTCCTGGGCGCCCAATTGTTTCCAGCACGGGGGGTCTCCTCCAATCAGTGGCAACATACCTGGATTCCCTCCTCCAACCATTAGTAAAATCCAAGCCAGCCTTTATCAGAGATACCAGTGACTTCATACAAAAAATTGAATACTTCAAGGTTAATATAGGCGACACCTTGGTGGTAGCGGATGTAAACTCCCTTTACTCCAACATCCCCATTGACCAGGCCAAAGCCATTTTACACGACTCGTATATGGCCTTACATGACAAAGAACTCCCTCCCATCCATTTCTTGATGGAACTGAGTAACTACGTACTGGACTTTAATTACTTCACCTTCAATGACCTCCAATTCTGCGGATTAGAAATTGTCAAAACTCCACCCCACGGGGATGCCCACAAGACACTATTGAGGGCAGAAAGCAAATGGACGGTCCTTTTAAAAACCGAGCAACCGTGGGGCCTAAATGAAAAAATTCCCATTAACAACCTTCTCCTTTAATTACCCCACCTGCAGAACTCCCATACCTATTATATTCTTCCCCACTTACCTGTGTTTGTGCATTTGCCCCACCTATTGAGGTGGAATACACCAGAGATCCTTTCTCTAAGGTAATTATCATGTGTTTGTAGTACCTTTGTAGTACCTTTGTGCTCCCATTCGCTACTATGTTATATAAATACCATGGTCACTTTATTTGAATGCTGACATTATGTACTTTGAATGTATGTTATATGCGACCTTATATCTTTGTTAGATTCTCGCTTGCCATGTGATGCATTGTGAGGGAATCAATACTTTGGCCTTGAAAAAGACCCAGGGGGGTCAAACGAGGTGGGACCCCTGTACACTTGTGTCCTCATCGGCCAGAAGACTTAGCAGACACCACCCGAAAAACCAACTCTCCACATTGGGGACGCTCACGAAGCCCAGGATTGGGGTTTGACGGCGTGCCTGCCTTCCATTCCCATTGGATTACAAATACCCATCGGGGTTGGATTATAAATACCCATTGGGGTTTAGAAAACTTACTTTCTTGGTTACTCCACCTTTTCATCCCACCCAGGAATTGGGAACTTATTTTGTTTACATGGATATTCTAATTGTAAGGGATTGAAACATGGTTGTATTTAAGGCACCCAACTGGGGTTGATATGTTGATTTGCCTGCAACTCCTCAGGAGTAATTATTGAATACAATATCCTTTAAGTGAATCCACTGTTTGGATACTTTTTCTTTGGCATTGAATGTTTGCCATTGTTATATTGGAATCTGCCCTGCATCCCCTCGGGGAGATAGAGTGGTATACAAATAAAGTATTTTTATTATTATCATCATTGTCATCATAATTTCTGTACACCAGGTAAGATTGCTTGTTGACCCAATGTACTCCCTAACAGCATCCTACTTTCTCAGATAGTCCCGCTGCCCCATTACCAACAACCTGATTCCTTTTCCAATGGATTTGAATTTGGAGTATCTGAAATATGCTTGAGTTTGAATGAGTGCATTCACCCATATTCAGTCTGAATTAGGATTGCAAATTCTCTTTTTTTTAAAGCACATCTTCAGCATTTATATGGTACTCATGTATAATAAGGTCTTTATAGGACTGGGAACACCTGTACATACTGCTTTTGGTTACAAAGAATTAAAAATCATTCTATTTCAGTTTGTTTTGAAATAATTCACCAACATTCCCAAATACCTTCTTATTCCAGGTCCACAGAAGTTGAAATTTGACTAATCTGGGTACAGGAATAAGCAAAACCAGCAGATTTTCTCATGCCTAGAATGTGCTAAGCTGTACTAACAAATTCCTTGATGGACTGTCACCTTGTCGTGGTGAGGGGGCTTGCGTGTTCCAATGAACCTGAGGCGTAACCACTGAAGTCATGTACTCGGGGGAAGGGGCACGGCAGGGGAGGTTCCAGACTGAGCACAAGCCAAATATCTCAACTGCAGATCCGGTGGAAGATGGAAGATAACATGGTACATATTACAATGGCTGTGAAGGCAGAAGAAAGCTGCAACAGATTAAGAAGCCGCAGGCGTCGTGTTAGCTATGCCACTGGTCGGGACCCTCACTCTGTGAAGATTGTGTGTTGATCGGCTGTGAACCGATCTCCACATATTAAAAGCCTCACACACAGGTGTCTTCCAAGAATTTGGAAGAACGAGGGATCGCCTAAGTGACTAACAAAACAATATTAGCAAACTACCATTCCCGTTTGATATGTGATGACAACTAAAGTGATATTTTAAAGGAAAGGGTGTGGTCTTTTTATCCAGAATATTAAAAGATGGTTACTATTGTTGAGTGTCTATTATTGAGCATTGGAGTATGACTTTGGGAAATCAGAGTTCAAATCTCCATTCACCCATAGAAACTCACTGGGTCAGCTTGGGCAAGTCTCAGAGTAGCTATAAGTCAGAAATGATTTGAGGCACACAGCATCAATGACTACTATTCTTGCAAAATTGTTTTGTTTAATAAAAAAACACTAGTCCATTCTTTCACTTGAGCTTAGACGTAACCTTAGATGTCTTATATTCAAATCTAAATGCTTTTCGGTTGTAACATTGTAATTTCATCTTTTCGCTGACAACCCCAACTTCAGTGCTCACAAATTACAACACAACATTGTCAGTAACAGTTGGTATTATCATAAATTGTATGGCAACTAAATAAGATCGGAAACATCCGAGTCTCAATCCAACTGCTCGCCATCACAAAAGTAGAATCAGTGAATCCATAGGATTTATGTAAGTGTTACCTTAAAATTCAGCAATTAATTTATTCAGTCTACTCTAGGTGGAATTAACAATTGGATTTGTGATTTTTTTCTTTTGATGAACACCAGAAATAGAAGCTAATCACATTAGCAGATACACAGATGCATCACAGTGATCACTTTTATTCCATTTGCAAAGATGCAATTGGTATTTTCATGTTGTAGGATGCACACAAGATAGATCATCAGGCCAGGTTGCATTCCCACATTAAGCAACCAGTAATGAGATTAATTTGGCAACTACATGTATGTTGAGACTGTTTCCAAGCAGACGGTATTGTTGTTTTGTGGTTACTTTATCAGGAAAACCTAAAACAAAACACAATTGATATTTTAAAAACAATGGAAAGCAAGGCTATTAACTATCCTCTAAATCTTACAAATACTCACAATTCCTAATCCAATTACTGGTTATTGCTATATATTACTGGTTCCCAACCTTTTTTTGACCAGGGACCACTTGACCAGGGACCACCCTCCAACATTGGTACCAAAAGGGTTACAAATCAGTTTTTGGTCAACTTTAGATTTGGTTCAGTTATTTTGGGTGCTGATTCAGATCAATGCATTGGACAGACCACATCAGTTCTAGTTTCTGATACAGAACATAAATCATCCAGTAGTTGCTATCTGCTCGCCCACAGAAAACCATATTTAATAATCTAGAGCTGATGTGGTAGTAGTAATCTTTTGTGGGTAGTCAATTACTCCCCTCTCAACATCCCCATTGCTTCGGAACTACAGGAGGGTTTTGTGAGACCAGTCACTCTTGTTGCCACGTAGTTTTGAGTAATAGTGAGGTCACGGACCATATTTTCATTCTTGCAGACCACTGGTGGTCCACGGACCACAGGTTGGGAACCACTGCTATATATGTATGTCAATGTAATCCTATAAATGTCCACTTTGAAGTAAGTAGCACTCAGTTGGAAAACTTTGACATGTTATAGTGCAGTGTTTCTCAACCAGTGTGCCGTGGCACACTAGTGTGCCAAGAGCTATCATCAGGTGTGCCGCGAGAAAAGCTCTCTGCCCCCTTCCTTCCCCCCTCCTCCTGCCAAACTCCTGCTGCTTGGGAGAGGAGGAGGAAGGGCCGGGCGCCACCTCCTTCGGCCGTTTCCCCAACCAGCCTCCAATCCGCCATGACTCCCGCCTCTTGCTTGTTGAAGCCGCGCGGAGGAGAAGCCCTGCCTACTGAAGCCCATCCACCGCTCATGCTCCTCCTCTGTGGGAGAGCTGAAGCCGGGGGATGACGCAGCCTGGCTTTGCCCCCTCCCCCCGGCTTCAGCACTCCCACAGCTTCGCCAGCCTTGAGGGGGCAGTGCCAAGCCAGCAGTGCCACTTGGGGGAGGAGGAGGAAGGGCCAGATGGCGGTGAAGAAAAAGAAGGGACCGGGGCACCGCCTCCTTCGTTCGTTTCCCCAGCCAGCCTCCAATCCACCATGACTCCTGCCATGACTCTCGCCCCTCGGTCGCTGAAGCTGCGCGGAGGAGGAAGCCAGGGGGCGGGGCATTGTGCGGCCTGCCCCCCTCCCCCCGGCTTCCACTCTCCCACACCTTTTCCAGCCTTGAGGGGACAGTGCCAAGCCAGCATTGTGCTGGCTCTGCCACCGCTGGCTTGGCATTGCCCCCTCAAGGCTGGAGAAGCTGTGGGAGAGCTGAAGTCGGGGGAGGGGCATGGCATGGCCTGTCTCCTCCCCCGGCTTCAGCACTCCCAGCAGCTACTCCTAGCAGGCCACCATCCCCCAGCCGTTCTTTACTGTGTTAGAGTGTCATTTTGGTTGGTGGTGTGCCCCCGGATTTTTTTAATGTTAAAAGTGTGCCGCGGCTCAAAAAAGGTTGGGAAACACTGTTATAGTGCACAAGTTTGATATGTAGAGCTTGAATAAATAAATATGAATAATGCACAAGCCACCAATCAAGATTTGAAAAAGTAACCATATTTGTAGTGATTGACAATGGGTTATAGATCAAGACCCATCAATTAAGAATTTGATTGAGAAAGAGAGCTGATTATAATTCTATTTGTATGGGGTTAACACAATTTAACAGTGAGAATAAGAAAGAGGATATAGAAGATTTCCTGTTATTCTAGAAATGTATATTATACTGCAATATACTGCAGTTTACATCCAGCCTTATACACAAGTACATACAATAGTATAATTGATTTGAATGCATCTTGCTCCCAGGCATTCGAGTTTGCAATTATATTGCAAGTCCTCCATTTCGTTAAGTCTAATCCATGCCCCACAGGAGTAATTTGAAATATCAGTGTGTCCTTGACACAGCCCTTTTGAGAGGAAAGTCTTTGGTTTCCTGGTGTTTCATATCCAGTGCACACAAAGTATGTGATCTATGAAGTAAGAGAAATCCAGTATGCACCAGATTGACTCTATGGCTCTCAATCTATTCAGCTTTAGTCTTTGCTCCATTGAAAAGTGGTTCATTCAGGAATGTCCCTATTTTAGGGAACAGCTTGTCTTGCTTGCCATTGCATTGCTCTTTGGCAAAGAATGTGTTTGCCTTGCTTGGAGTAATTTTTCTCCCTGTTATATTCACATCCAGTGAACTGTGGCCAAACTTGATTGAAGTCCTAAATGCTGTGTTTGGAAATGTTGCAAGTGAAAATGGAAAAACAACACCTTCTTAACCCTTCTGGCTTGCTCCAGCACATTTCAATTTTCTCCTTACTCCTTTGCCACCAGATATTAAGACCTACAGTTTTCAATATTGGCTTTGCTGGCTATGGGTGATGGAAATTGCAGTCCAACAACTTTTATAGACTTGTATTTTGCCAACCTTATTCTATCCTTAGAAAAATAATTAGATCAAGTGTTGTCGAAGGCTCTCATGGCCGGAATCGCTGGGTTGCTGTGAATTTTTCGGGCTTTATGGACATGTTCCAGAAGCATTCTCTCCTGACGTTTTGCCCACATCTATGGAAGGCATCCTCAGAGGTTGTGAGGTCTGTTGGAAACTAGGCAAGTGAGGTTTATATATCTGTGGAATGTGAATGTTGCAATTGGCCATCTTGATGGGCATTTAATGGCCTTGCAACTTCAAACCCTGGCTAATTCCTGCCTGGGGAAATCTTTGTTGGGAGATGTTAGCTGGCCTGGATTGTTTCCTGTCAGGAATTCCCCTGGCTACCAGTATTTTTTTAAAAGTCAGAACAGGAAATAATGAGGAACACTCAAACAACAGGGGAGATCCTGACATGAAACGATCAAGGCCAATAAACACCTCCCAACAAAGGATTCCCTAGCTAGAAAGCAGTCAGATTTTGAAGCTGCAAAGACATTAAATGCTAATCAAGGTGGCCAATTGCAACATTCACACTTACCTCAAGCAGACAAGAGTTATTTCTCCCACCCTGGACATTCCACAAACATATGAACCTCACTTGCCTAGTTTCCAACAAACTTCACAACCTCTGAGGATGCCTGCCATAGATATGGGTTAAACGTCAGGAAAGAATGCTTCTGGAACATGGCCATACAGCCCAGAAAACTCACAGAAAACCAGTTAAATTAAGTGTTCAATAAAAACCCTTTGTGAGTAATCTGGTGTCACTCTGTTGAAAGCTAGACGCAGCTGCAAGAACATGCTGGTCAATCTTAATGGTGTTTCAACCATCTTAGGAGACCTATTATACTAATGACAATAAAGCAATTAGAAGAGTTTATGACCCTATATCACAGCTACCTCTCTCGCATCTGAAAGGAAGGGCTACCAATAAATCTCTTCCTAATCTCCAAAGAGACTAAATTGTGGAGATGACGTGCTTTATGCTCTTCAAAATATACTGCAAAGTGGACCATAAGTTAAAACTGCTACAGTTATTGTTAGACTTAAGCTACATAAGGTTGCCCTTGTGGTTAGTATATAGCAAGGGTGCTCATTAGGTAGCTCGGGAGCTGCTAGTAGATCTTCGGCCCTCTTCCAGGTGATCTTCGGGCCTCACCAGCCGGATGGGGCGCTCCTGCCATGTGCACGCACACCCTGCGTGCGCGCACACTCCTGCTCTTGCGGGGCATTGCAGGAAGGGGCATTGCAGGAAGAAGGAAGCACGAGGTGGGGCCTCTGGAGGGAGCGCCCTGCCTCTCTCTCGTCCAGAAGCAGCTGTGCAGCCTCTGTTGCTGGCGAGACAGGCAGGGCGGAGCGCTCCCTCTGGATGCCCCGCCTCGTGCTTTCTCCTTCCTGCAATGCCCCGCAGGCGGAAGAAGCGCTCAGCGGACAGAAAACAGCAGCAGGAGCACGCGTGGTGGCAAGAGCGCGCTGCAGCGGGAGCGCGTGGGAGCGCACGGCAGCGGGGGCAGGTAGATCTTTTGGACTTGGTTGCTTTAAGAGTAGCTCACATGCTGAAAAAGTGTGAGCACCCCTGGTATATAGGGTATGACTTAAAGCAATGGACATGCCATTATTTAAAAGCCTGGCCTCTATTACACAGGGTAAATTAATGGAATTAAGCGCCTTGAGGTTCCAACAACAGTTTTTCCAGGTTCCCTTTACAAGACCATGGAACTAGTAGTTGGTGTAGATCAGTGTTTCTCAACCTGTGAGTCCCCAGATGTTTGATCTTACAACTCCCAGAAATCCCAGCCAGCTGTTAGGATTTCTGGGAGTTGAAAGCCAAAACATCTAGGGACCCACAGGTTGAGAACCACTGATCTAGTGCCTTTCAGTGGAAGAAACCAATTGTTCTGCCATTCCAAAACATTTTGCAACTTGAGGCAAAGGACAAGATGACATCTCCTCTCCATTCCTCATTCAGAAGCTTATTGGGCTGGCAGTTAATCTGGATGGATTTCTTCACAACATCGAGACAGCTTATTAGTTTAGGACAAGGATCCCCAAACTCAGGCCCCTGGGCTGGATATGGCCCTTCAAGGTCATATACCCTGCCCACATCCTAAATTTTAGACTTAGGGTTGAAGGCACACAACAACAAAAATCCTAATTCCATTGTATTTTTCTTTTACTATATTACTTATTTCCCTTTGGATGTCTTCCATATCCATTCTCCACATTTGAAATATTTCAGTCTGAGGGACTGTGAACCAACCTTCTGATCAAAAAGCTTGAGGACCACAGGTTTGGGGAGTTAATCAGATATGATCATGTAGCACTGGATATTCTCCTTCCAAAATAGAGAGGAACATCAGGAGAACAGAAATCATGGTTGAGAACCCGCCCATTATGCCTTTCAATACAAACAAGCATGTCCAGAGGACTTCAGAATAACATCAGCTCATTTTTTTCCTGGTATTAGGAGGGACTATATTTTGTCCACCCCTCATGTAGTGGGTATGTGCAAATCTATTAAATAAACAACACACGTACCAAATTCTGGAGGAAATCCATGTAGATTTGCTATTTCTCTTGGGGTAAAGTACCGCAGTTTAAGCAACGACAGCTTCATAAGCTTCTCCTCTTCAGATAAACTCTCAAAGGACTTAAACACAGATTCAAGCTGCAGATAATAGAGGTTTAGGGTATATGATGATTTTATAATAGTCCTACCAACCTGCATTACTCAGTGGCTTGTAAGAGCCCTGAAAAACACCTTCAGCAAAGCTGAGCTGGTATTCTTATATCCCACCTTTCTCCTAGCTTGTTATTCAAGATGGCATACAAGGCTTTTAAAAGTACAATACAGCTAAACTCTTAGTACAAAAGTTAAAACTGCCCTGAGTTCCCTCGGGGAGATATGGTGGGATATAAATAAATGTATTATAATTATTAAAACACAATTAAACTAAAGTTCAGTTTTTAATTAAAAAATCCAAGTTAAAATCAGCATTAAAGACATTTTCAATGAAATTAAATAAAACCCTAAACACTGTTTATGAAAAGTTCTCTATGCTGGAGGTATCAAAAACCAAATGTCTCTTAACATAAGAAGGGAGTTCTACATCTTGGGAACAGCCACAAAAAAGACTCTTTCTTGTCCTCACCAAAACATGCCTCCAACAATGTTAGGACCAAGAAAGCCATAGAGGGAGAGTATAGTTTTTTTTAAAATAGCATCAATCCAAGCTGTGTAGGGCTTTAAGAATCATAAGCAGTACTTTGAACATAAGGCCAAAGGTGTAGCTTAAGTTAAGTTTCTAAACTAAAACTGGCCCTTGTGGTTTGATTGCAGGATCTACCATGAATAGCAAAACCCATGAATGCTCAGGTCCCATTATATATGATAGCGTAACCAATTGGTTGCAAAGCAACCTGCAAGAATATCCCAGCAGATAAACCAGGAAATTCCAAATGGATGGTTTTCTTCTGGGGGCAAAACAAGAATGGGCAACTTGGAAGTCCCTGAACAGACTCAGAAGTGGAGAGGGCAGATCAAAAGACAACTTGGCAAAATGGCACTAATCTAGAAGAATCCTCCACCTTGTGCAACTGGGGAGCATAACAGACAACTCCGCATCTGTATACTTGTCCACAATGCCCTGCCTCTTGCACAAAGGAAGAATTGTTTAAAGCTACAGACCATGCAGTTTTAGACCTGTTTTTGGTCTAAAATTATTTAGCTGGTTGTGCTCCCCCTGTTTTATCTGTTTTATATGCAATGCTTTTGACACAAAATAAATAAATAAACCAATTGGTCTCCTTTATATAAATGCTATTTAAAAAATAAAAACACTTTCATGCCACAAATCTGTGGATTCAGAATGTATGGATAGGGAGGGCTGACCGACTGCATGTCCTAAAAGTTTCGACAAAGAAATCCCTTCTGCACAGAAGCAATTTACAGGTCCTGCACCCCTATTTCTCACAGCTTAGCTAGGAGGTGGGAAGAAGATAGAAATCCGATATCTGATCACAAGAAAACCTGTGATCTCATTTTCTCTTGTCTGCTGGAATGACATGTGGGGGGTATATAGTTCAGTTTTATAACTGTAAAATAGCTTTTTCATGGGTTCAATAATGTATTGTGCACAGTGCAGGTTTCTATGACAATTCTCTTCAGTGGTGAGAAGCATCACTAAACACAAACACATCACTCCCTTGGCTGCCTATGCCAAGAGGTGGGCAATTTATATATAACAGTTAGCGTCCCAATTTTTTGGTTAGGTTGATCACAAAATGTTGCTTGTGATGTAACTCAAAAATTACACAATATTCTTATTCAAAAGATTACATGAGCCCCAAAATCTGAACTATGTGGAACAGCTTAAAGGGAACTCAATTCTCCAGAGCTTTAAACAACACAACCCTTGGAAGACCTTGCAAAATGTCTTGTCTGCACTGCTTTAGGTCCAAATATTTGCAGAGGTTGTAGAAAAAGTTGTGATTTATGCATGATCTGATTTCCTATGACTTTGTTGTAATTCTTACAAAACACAGATTCAAAAACTGTTCAAATTACTTGCATCCTTCTTTAACTAACTGATTAGCTTTATCTGTTGTTCATGTCGAAATGATTACAGCAACAGTTTAGACAACTATCACATTGCCTTGTTCATATGACAGGTTGAT
Organism: Anolis apletophallus; assembly: GCA_030556195.1. Taxonomy (NCBI): domain Eukaryota; kingdom Metazoa; phylum Chordata; class Lepidosauria; order Squamata; family Anolidae; genus Anolis; species Anolis apletophallus. The sequence continues at coordinate 34,289,984 of JARBWK010000008.1, read as the reverse complement.
TTCATCACTTTTATTTTTTTTCTTTTTGTTGTATAAACTGTAAGAAGTCATGGTTACAGAAACTAAAACTAACCAACCAGCCCTGTAGTCAAGGCAAATACTACAGAAAATCCTGGGGGGAAAGGCTAAGAAGAACAATTTGAAGTGTCAGGGTGCATCTACACTGTAGAATAAATGCAGTTTGATTTCACTTTAATTACCATGGCTCAATGCTACAGAACCCTAGGAATTGTCATTTACGAGGCACCAGCACCCTTTAGCAAAGAAGGCTAAAGGTCTTTAAAAATACACCTTACGCTGAACTAACCAAGAAACTTGTAATCTGGATATTATACCTGGATATCTTCGTCTGTCTGCAACACGGAGCCAGTTCCTTCTATATAGTGCCCATACCTTTAAAGAAATCAATTAAGATACATACATTAAGATTCCTCTGAGACTACCAATATTGATGACTGCAGAGTTTTAAAGGACAGCACTCAGAAATAATAACAGCTGTCTGCAAAAGACATTATTTTTCAATGTACCCAGTTTGAGGACTATATGATTGGGTGGTGTAACATAAAATAAAATACCATGCTTTGCATCCAAACCCAATGGGTCATCTTCCCAAATGCTGTAACATGTATGTATGCACACCCATTTCTTTTATCATTTGTAATCTAAATCCCACAACTATTTCGAACTAAAATAGAATCACTGAATCAATATGTTTTACATTAAGTCTGGCTTACGGTACTTGAATTGGGACTTAACATGGGATTTGTACTACTGTTTCATTTCAAAACACTCAGACCAATGAACTCAAATAGATCCTGCTCTTCATCAACATGTTGGTTTTAGAAAAGACCAAAATAAACAACCATAAAATGCCCATGGCTAACAAAGAGGAGTATTTTTAAAATGATGGTATCCCTCTTATGGAGCCAATGTGGTTTTATGTGTAAATACATGTATTCATCAGTCTCTTTCAGGCTGTCATTTACCTTAATTATAGGAGAAACAGAATGTAAGAAACAGGCTGAGGTTACTTCATAAATACTATGTAGGCACCGGCTGAATAGTCAGCATGGAGGGGGGAATTAAATATATTTTTATATAGCAATATAGATAGATAGATGTGTGTGTGTATACACACACACACACACACACACACACACACATGGATAAAGATTTACATTTATATAGTAAAAGCATACCTAAGAGCAAATAGTGAGTTCTGAACTAGGACAAGAAAAAAGCAATGAAACTTGCAATATTCAACTTACATACTTACAGAACTAAGCTGAAATGCCCAGTCTAATTCAATATAAATGCATTTAGGTGATTTTACACTTGAACATAATGGGAAGAACTATTTTTAAAATTTATTTACAACATTTATATTCCGCCCTTCTCACCCTGAGGGGTACTCAGGGCTGATCACACATACATGGCAAACATTCAATGCCGTTAAACAGACAGGACAGACAACAGATAGAGGTATTGTGTGGGCATTTTCCCCCAACTTTGGCATCCAGGAGGTTGTGCTTAATTCTGGCCACAGGGGGGTGCTGTTGCTCAATCCTCTATGACAAAGAGCCTTCACCACAGATTTCCTCCTTCCTTTGATTGCCAGCATTTTCTAATATTTCTTTTATGGTGCCATAAGATACCTCTCTGCTTAAGCAGTGCCTAATTTCTCTACTCACAGCTCACAGCTTTTTTGGAACTGCTTAGGTGAACAGTAAGCTGAGCTGAAGGTCGGGTGCTGACACAGACTTCGAACTGCTAACCTTTTGACTGCAAAGATCTATTGCTGCTGGTGATTAACCAGCTGTGCTAAAGCCCGGCACCTTTTTTATATACAACTTTGACAATGTATCTTAATTTTTTTAAAATATCTAATAAATGAGCTCTGCTGGCTTCTTATTAAATTTAGCAGTGCCCTAGACTTGGGCCTCAGTATCCTACTTTGATAATACTGCTCTGTAGTAGTAACAGTATAATGAAGACTAATGAGGACTGGCTGCCAGTTTGCTTATAGGAATAATTTGACAATTCTGGTCATGACCTATAAAGCCCTATATGATTTAGGTCCAAGTTATCTGAGGGTGCATCAGGACTGTACATTCATGCAATTTAATACCACTTTGTCTGCCATGGCTCAATACTATGGAATCATGGGGGCTGTAGTTTGGTGCGGCTCCAACACTCTTTGATAGAGAAAGCTAAAGAATTTACTTAATCCCATTTTGTTTGGAATGAATATGCATTGACAACTGAATTTGAAAACTACTCAACAATTCATGTAAACATTGCATTTGTGACAAACAGATTCTCCAAAAGATGAGCCATAAACAGTCATTGGAAGCTGAGGTGGGTGTCCTTGAAAGCTAATACTTCGTTAGGAGAAATATGTTCTAGTTTATACTAATTTCTACACTGCCTATAATCCAGATTATCAAATCAGATAATCCAGATTATCTACTTTGAACTGGATGTTATGAGTCTACACTGCCATATAATCCAGTTCAAATCAGATAATCTGGATTTTATATGGCAGGTACATAGAGTTGTTACTGTTTCAAGCACATGCAAAGAAGAATTTGTATCCTGTGTATAGGGGATGTTTGCTCACCCTTTCCCTGAGAAACATACCCTTTTGTGAAGCATGTGGATCTCCTACAAGAGGGTGTAACAATGTCTAGAAGGAGAGCATAGCGCAGCAAGGACTTGGGTGGCAAGAAGTGCTGACTCAGTTCTTCTCCATCCCCTTGAAGGAAATTCCTTAGCATTTGCAAAGAGGCATTGTTGTCCTGTCGCTGCTTCCTTTCCCGTTCCTCCTCTGTTTCAAGCTTGAATAGGAAGTCCCTCTTTGAAGAATGTCTGTCATTGTCATCAGGACCAGAGACTGTCTCTTTGGTAGGCAATGGGGAACCAGCTTCCATCAAGCCTGCACTACATCCGGGACTCTCTGAATCCACCTGATTTTGGTTTGGGAAATCTGTTAGGATCTAACATTGAACAAGGAGAAAAGAAAGAAGATATTGAATAAATGTACGTCCTCTGTAGTTCTCTGAACATTTTTATCAAGCTGTTTGATATGAAATATTATGTGATTTATTCCACTAAAAACTGCATTTTGGGATCACTTAACCTACAATCTAATTGCTAGTCCTGAGTGGATCTAGTGAATCATCTTCCAAAGACAACACTTATATAAAAACCCCATTGATTCAACTGCTTTCTTCCAGCTGGAAATAGCAACTGGATTTGGACCAAATACTTTCACAGAGTCATAGATTTGGAAAAGACCACTGGCAGTTCCCAAGTTACGAACAAGCTAGGTTCTATAATTTTGTAAGTTGGAACAGATACATTTTAAGGGTAACTCCAGTCAAATATATATTTTAGCTTTAGATAGCATAGCAAAGGGTTAGGAGGTGTTTGATTTGCTGTCTGTGCAAAAGATTTCACTTCACTTTCTGCCCCTGTCATAACTGGATTTTGAAAAAAATGGTTTGTTGTGGAAAGAAAGATCGGTGATAAAACTCAGTACTTTGCAGTTCGCTTATCACAGACTCGCTGTTTTGTGAGGGGGGGGGGGTTAAGTAGCAAGGGAACACTGAGGATTGAGGAGGCGTCGCAGGACCCAAGCGGCAGCAAGAGGCCCAGGCGGTGACGAGGAGGAAGAGAAAGATAAGGAGGGCAAGGGGGGAAGAAGAGCTCCCCCCCCCCCCGTTCTCCTTAGCTTCCTCCTCATCGCTGCATGGGGCCTCCTGCTGCCGCTTGGGTCCCGCGACTGAGGAGGTGTTGCGGGCCCCAAGCGGCAGCAAGAGGCCCACGCAGAAATGAGGAGAAGGAGGAGGAGGAGGAGGAGAAGGAGGAGGAGGAGGAGGAGGAAGGTAAAGAGGGTGAGGAGGGAAGATAAGGGGGCGGAATTTCACTTATCGCGGGTGGTCCTGAAACCTAACACCCACGATAAGTGAGGGACTACTGTACACACACACACACACACACACACACACACACACACACACACAACAGACACGCACTTAAATTGGAATTGGAGGCCAGGATTACTGAAATGCTTACAGTTATTGAAATAGTAAAAGGGTTGGCTCACCTTGCCAGGCGCATGAAAGGGAAAAGGTTCGGTCTGGAGGCGTGCAATCAAGAAGTACCTTAATCTTGCATTTGGGATGCCAAGCTACCAAAACAAAATCCCTGTGAGAGATCAATGTGCACTACATAGGCAACAACTGTCAAGTTAACTAGGGCCCTTCCACACAGCCCTATACCCCAGAATATCAAGGCATAAAATCCCACAATATCTAAGTGTGGACTCAGATAACCCGGTTCAAAGCAGATATTGTGGGATTTTCTATCTGGATATTCTGGGATATAGGGCTGTGTGGAAGGGCCCTGATACAATAACACTACCCAAGTTGACTCAGGTTTTTCCCAGTCTCACTATGAACTGCCCTTCATGGAAAAGCAAGACATTTTAAACAGTTCTGTTCAGAAGAAGAAAACACATAGTGCTTTGCAATATTTTAATAGGTTTATACTACATATTCAAACCAGAATGTGAGATGTTGCTTTGTGCCAGAACTGGATGTAGTTCCAAGATTCTGCAATAGCTATTTCTGCACATCATTACTGTAGCATAAGCTTTATTAGATTTCTGAGCTTTCCTAAAAATGATACAGAAAAGGATATACAGCTGTGAAGCCCTTTCACTTATGGACTCCAGCATCCCCTAACAGTCAAAGCTACTATGGGTTTCCAAATTAATTGTATGCAGACTACACGTGGCTGATGATCAAATTCCCCATCTCTGTCTACATGGAATCTTGGATTGCCTTCCACAAGGGAGAGGCCAAGGATCATACAGTGCAGAAGTAAACAATATCCAGATCTGCAAGCTGGACCCATCTCCCTCCACCTATAGGACCCAAGTCTCCCCCGCAGAAATCGCTCGCCTTGGTTTACCGAGGAGCTGCGGGCGATGAAGCGGAGGAGGAGACAGTTAGAGGACGTGTGGCGGAATCTCCATGACGAAGCGTCGAAATCGGCTTATAAACAGTTCAAAGAGGTTTATGAGCAAGCTATCAAGGAAGCTAAAAAGGTCTACTACTCTTCCTTGATAGAGTCGGCTAGCTCACGCCCAGCGCAATTGTTTAGGATAATTCGGTCTTTGACAGCAATCCCAACTGTCCCAAATGATAGGGGTTTGGCACCAACAGCTGAGGTTTTCCAGAGCTATTTCGCTGACAAGATTTCAACTCTCCGCCGGGACATTCCGGCCACGTTTGATACAGTTAGTGAACTCGAGACTCTGCTGCCACTCGGCGGGCCCACCTTCACCCGTTTCCAATTGCTGGACGCAGCAGCTGTCGACAAGTTACTAGCTGCAGCTAGACCAACTACATGCTCCCTCGACCCGTGCCCCTCCTGGCTTGTTAGAGCGTGTCGGGAGGGGCTACGAGGCCCCTGGGCACGATCATAAATAGCTCCCTTGAGCAAGGAGTCTTCCGGGGACTGAAAGAGGCAATGGTGAGACCGCTGCTGAAGAAGCCGAATTTAGATCCTTCGGCTCCCTCCAATTACCGGCCAGTTTCCAACCTGCCTTTCTTAGGCAAGGTGATTGAGAGGGCAGCAGCGGATCAGCTGCAGCAGTTCTTGGAAGACACAGCTGGACTTGATCCCTTCCAGTCCGGCTTCCGTATTGGGCTCGGGACGGAGACCGTGCTTGTCGCCATTACAGACCAACTTCGCGCCAGCTGGACCAGGGTGGATCGGCACTGCTCGTCTTGTTAGATCTGACGGCAGCTTTCGACACTGTAGATCACGCACTGTTCACCCACCGTTTAGCCGGCTCCGGGGTCAGGGGGACCGCCCTGTAAGGGGTGGCCTCCTTCCTCCGGGACCGGGGCCATCGGGGGGAGGGGGCGGGGAGGTCTCTGGGTGAGTCCCTCTTGACTGTGGGGTCCCCAGGGGCCATCCTCTCCCCTTATTATTTAACGTGTACATGCGCCCTGGCCCAGCTGGCCCGCGACTTTGGTCTGGAGTGTTATCAGTACGCTGATGACACCCAGCTTCTGCTGAGAATGGACGGCAGGCCGGACACCGTACCCGATTGTTTCCATCAGTGCCTAGAGGCCGTGACTGGTTGGCTGCGGGCTAGCCGGCTGAAGGTGAACCCGTCGAAGACGGAGATCTTGTGGCCTGGTCGACCTGGGCGGGATGAGTGCCGGTTGCCTACCCTGGACGGCGAACGGCTTAGCCCGTCGCCTGTTGTAAAGAGCCTAGGTGTCCACCTGGACCCCCTGCTGACCATGGAGACCCAGGTCTCCGCGGCCAGCAGGGCGTCATTTTTCCACCTACGACAGGCTAGGCGACTGGCACCCTACCTTTCAGGGATGACCTGGCCACGGTGATCCAAGCGACGGTCATCTCGAGATTAGACTCCTGTAACGCCCTCTATGTTGGCCTTCCCTTGGCGACAGTTCGGAAACTCAAGCTAGTGCAGAATGCCGCTGCTCGCTTGCTGACGGGAACGTCGGTAAGGGAGCACATCACGCCCATCCTCCGGCAGCTGCACTGGCTGCCTATTGAGTACCGAATTGCCTTCAAGGTGTTGGTGTTAACCTTTAAGGCTCTACACGGCCTAGGGCCTGCGTACCTGAGGGACCGCCTTGCCCCATACATTCCCCGAGATCACTACGTTCTGAGGAGTCGAATTTGCTCCTGATTCCATCGGTCCGCGCCTGTCACCTGTCTGCTACCAGGCAAAGGGCTTTCTCTGTGGCGGCTCCGGTACTCTGGAACTCTCTCCCGGACGACGTCCGAGCTGCCACGGAGCTCATCCCGTTCCGCAGGGCTTGTAAGACCGCCCTGTTCAGACTGGCCTTCGGCTAGGCGAGTAAGCCGAATGTACTCATCTTCCTAATCAGCACCCTGGTTCAGGGAATGCCATGGCATGTACATAATTTTAATCTCGGGACCTATTGTATTTTGTTTTATTGTATGTTTTATGTTGCATTTTATTGTATGGCGACATGGATGTACATGCCTGCCGAATTTTATGATGTTATCCGCCCCGAGCCTGCAGGGAGGGGCGGAATACAAGATGGAACAAAAAAAAAATAGTTATGGGAACTGTGCAAGCACTTTAGTAACAGAAGGCAATTCAGCCTCCCAATCTGTTCTCAGCTTTCAGATTTTTTTAACATTCTCAAACTGCCAAGATAATGTGAAAAGTATCTAACGCTGTCACTAGTAAAAGATGAGTCTTTCTCTACACTAGACATATACTAATGTTTGCCTATGATGCCAACAAGGATTCCATCACCCATGTGCCTTGTGGCAGAGGCTCAGTTAGGACAGGGATCTAACACTGAATTGCCAACATCCAAACCAGACTATGTTGGTTTCTTCAGTCATGATGGAAAGAGGAGACAGGGGGCAGAGTTAGAGGAAGAGCAAATGGATTTGCGTTTGCATGTACAATGCACCACATTTGTTTGCATGTATATTGTCCACATATGAAATAGGATAATGTATATGCAAACAAATGTGGAGCAGTGTCAGGACCGTTGGACTGCAATTTGGAAGTGCCAATGAGCTAAGATTAGTAATTTTTTTAAAAAATGAGATTACTCACGCATGTTGGCGACAACAGAAATTCTTGATATGTAAATCCACACTTTTCAAGTGTTTGTATAAGTTCATCTCTGGCAGTACAAAAAATAAGATAGACACATACAAATCATTGTGCTGACTGGCTGACTAAAGCTGTCCTGATTACAATGGGCTGAACACTGATTTAGTAATATTTACAGTAGCAGACCTATTGAAATCAATGAGACTTAAGATCCATTGATTTCGGTAGGTCTAAGCTGAGTATCATTGAAATCTAGACCCAGCCATATATTTATGTTAGTTAATTGTTACATTAACTCTCTTTGCCATGAAAGCTGCAGCTACTACAACTCTGACAGCAATGTCACCTCTGCTTAAGTATATCTCCCATAGAAGATACCTCAATGCCTCAATTTAAAAAGCTCTCACTATTATGAAATTTCTCCTAATATTTAACCACACCCTGTTCCTATTGTCCTAAAATTTTGAAATGGCATTTTCCCCAGTCAATCTTTCCCTTCTTAACAACTTCTAAGAGAAGGTTATATGTTTAATTCCACCATACCTGGCCGAAGATGTTTCAAAGCCTTTGACGTTTTCCAAAAGTAAATATTTCGGCAGCTTTGCAAGCCTGCAAAATGAATTGCTTAAAGTTTAGTTATCAGACAAAAACAACTGGATCAAACTAAGTATCAGAATTCTTAGTGCTCTAAACTATATTGCAATGTACACTGTTGTTTACAAGAAAAGTAAAGAAAAACACATCACTCCGAAGGTCACTAGACCGAAACAGAAAGCCATATCTCAGTGGCACACAAGAGTTGGGGGAGTCCAAAAAAAGATTACAATGGTGTTGGTATTTCCAGATAACCTCATCCATACCAGACAGACTCCTCCCAAGGGGGGGGGGGGTGTGGAGAAGAGGCTGTTTTAAATGCTACTTTAGTGCAGATGAGAAGAGAACATAGAACTAAAGAGGCAGTATCCAAGGTAGTACATTTCAGTGTCTTGGCCCAAAAATTATAACAAGAACCATATTTATCCTGGAGACTATTGCCATTTCATTTGAATAATAAGGATAGTAGTGTTAGCAATGTACAGAGGAAAACCATGCCATTTATACTTGTAAGGGTTGGCTTTGCTCCCCATAAAGGTAAAGGTTTCCCCTTGACATTAAGTCTAGTCGTGTCCGAACCTGGGGGGTGGTGCTCATCTCCATTTCTAAGCCGAAGAGCTGGCATTGTCTATAGATGCCTCCAGGGTCATGTGGCCAGCATGACTGCATGGAGTGCCGTTATCTTCCCACAGTACCTATTGATCTACTCACATTTGAATGTTTTCAAACTGCTAGGTTGGCAGAAGCTGGGTCTAACAGCGGGAGCTCACCCTGCTTTCTGGATTCAAACCACTGACCTTTCGGTCAGCAAGTTCAGCAGCTCGAATTAATTAATTAACTGGGGGCTCCCTTGCTCCCCGTACCAGCTAGAATTAAAATTTCAATTTTGTTAAAATGAAGGATCATAAATTATAATTTAATTGAAAACTCTATTCAAAATTTTATTATTTTAAGTCCAAGGTTAGAACCTAAATCAGGTCAGGGAACATGGGGTTCCTGAATGGTTCTGGACTATAATTCTCATCATCCTTGACACTTTGCTAAGTTGATTGGAACTGCAAAGAGAGGATTCAACCACATCAAGAAAATACAATGTCATTTTATAAGTAATTAATAATCTAGGCAGTTAAGGGGTAAAACCAAACTCTGGTTCTTCTTCGAGAGCTCTGTGAATGCACACTTATGAAGTTTGCGCGCCAGCGCGGGCTTCCAACGGAAACTTTTCCAGTTTGAAACTTTTTGGCGGTAGCTCCGCCCAGCCGACCCGGAGGGCATAAAAGGCGCCTCCAGCGCGCCCACGCCATTCCTTTGTTTTCCGCCACTTGGGCAACATCGGAAATACGGCTGGTTGTGTGAGCATAGCATGTCCACAACCAGTTTCAAAAGGTGCTTATCCTGCGGTAGCAAGATCCCGGACTGTGACGGTCACTCGAAGTGTCTTCGGTGTCTCGGGGAGGGACACGTCGTTCCTGCCTGCCGGCACTGCCAGGCCTTCTCGACCGCCACTCGAAGAGCGAGAGCCCGCAGGCTTCAGGCCTACCTCACGGAGCGTGCTCTCTGCCCTCCACAGATGGCGACGGCTGTCCCATCTGCCTCCTTGGGATCCGAGGCGGCTGCTTCGGTCCCCACCGTGTCGACCGCTCACCCGGCCGGGAAGCGTCCACGGAAGGAGAAGAACACCACCAAGTCTGTCTCCTCGAAGACATCAAAGACTTCGGTGTCGAAGAGGCCTTGCACCGTGACCACCGAAACTTCGAGCTGCCTCCACCTCGCAGACGGTCGACAAGCTCGATGGCGTCGGGCCACTCCCAGAGGCTTCGACCATCTCAAGGACTCCCTCGGATCGGGCTATGGAGATAGCCTTCCAGAGGTCGGAGCAAGAAGCCCGTAGAGCCCAGACCAGAGGCCTGGTTCCTGTGACTCCGGCAAGTCTCTGGAGGCCGCTGCCTCGAGACCCTCCTCACCAAAGAGGCGCAGGACTCTGACGTCATCGTCTTCAGTCTCCTGCCCCGACTCTTCGCCTATCCCTGTTCTCGCTGTGGAGACAGGGGTAGAGCACCGTGTGTCACCAGAGAACTCTGTCCAGACCGTCGTCCTCGCTCCTCCGGGACAGACCTCGGTCCGACAACTCTTCGTGACTTCGCCAGACAAAGGCAGGCAGACCACGAGGCTCGCCTTGGCCCCGGCCAAGCGAACACCTCCTCCTGTGTCGACAGAGATGCCTAAAATCCCTTCGACGTCCAGGTCGCCTCCACAATCACAGCCGCCGGTGATCCCAGACACGGTTCAACCGTGGTCGGGAGACGAGATGGAAGATGGCGAGGTCCCTCGATCGACGAGATCGGGATCCATCCTGTCCCTCAACATGGACAGAACGCCTTCCCATGCGGGCTGTGACGCGGAACCCTCGTCTTCGCCAACGGACAACGCGAGGGCTTTCGGTGAGCAGGTGGGCCGGATGGCGAGATCCCTGGGGATGCAAACTTACGTCCCCACGAGGTCCAGCGCTTGCCCCGTGTTCAGACGGGTGCAAATCGAGGATGCGGCCCAACCACACCTTCCCATGCTAGAACCGCTGGAAGAGGCGGTTAAAGCATCGTGGACAACTCCATCTACCATCCCTCCTACGTCAAGTCGT